>QOVD01000389.1:0-40985 GCA_003521225.1 Tuber microsphaerosporum | reverse complement strand
CAGCCAACCCCCCCATCATCGCACGGAGTCCCGCGCCCTCCCTGTCGCTTCCCGTCAGCAAACATTCTCGAAGGCATATCAGACACCAGAACGAGAGCCCAGATGATTTGCAATGCCCCTGCCGCCGCATAGAGAACTTTGAGTTTATGTTCATGAAAAATGTGTTGGTTTTTCCTTGATTTGTATTTTGGGACATGAGTAAACTTGTTTTTGTTGAAGATATCGGCTGTGTATATGTTCGTACGCATTGGAGGAATAGTTGTTTGTTTTAGATCTTGTTGTGTCCCTTTTATGTTTTTGTTTGAGGGTTTTTGTTTTTGTCATATCTGACGATGCAGGTCATTTCTTGTACCTAAAAACAATGAATATATAAGAGAGAAAAAAAAAAAAGTGAAAAATGAAAAAAAAGTGAACAGTGCAACGCAATCAAGAAGGGAAGAGAGGGGTGAGGGTAGTTTTGGAGTGACTCTTGTAGACAACAAGGGCATCATGAAAGGGGAGACTGGGGAGAATAGTTGATCATTATGCTCATGGAGTTGAGATTTGAAACGCCGGAATTGTTGAGGACATAGTTTGTCACTAACTACCGGCAGAATTTACTTGGTTTTTTATTGTGACTTTTTTTTTATATCATGTGGGTTGATTTGCGCTACATAGGCTGAAAGACTACATGCAGGAGTAGCTATAGAACAGATAATCCCCAAACCCCGATAAGAACACTTGAATAGGCTGTCACCCCAAGTCCCTATAGTCTTAGACAATTGGCACGATCTCGAAATTAAGAAATATGAAAAATACTCCTTTTTGACTAGTATGAGACAACAGGAACACCAGCAACCGGCACTACCCCAACTGTCAAAATTTAAAAAAGTTAAACGAACGAGACCAAATTAATATCCCAGTAGTGAACTGAGAGACAACCTAGACTGTTGATAGTAGAGGGTGTCCGCAGGGGCCTATGGAATGAGGCAAAAAATTAATACCAGACAGAAGCAAGAAGACCGATAACTGAGAGAGTGGAATAGAACAACTGACCGAAAGAGAGAAATGCCCCTGTAAGCGGCAAAGGGTGGGAGGTGGATGCACAGCTGATGCAACTAAAGCCAAGTAAAGAAAGCACTAATAGCTGTAACAGAGCCACAGATCTATGATTAGAAGTGGGGCACAAGGGTGAGCAACTCGCAAGAAAAAGCTAACACAGAAGCTATATCTGGACTATTTTCGCAGATAACGTGAAAGGCGGAAACTGAGATACTGCTGACCCAAGCTTTCCCTATTAAGAGTTAAGCGCTTAAGAAGAAAGGGTATTCTAACCATAGTCCAGACACGGTAATACCGACGGGAAACATAACAAGGAGCATTACCGACCACATGTGTTGTCACTAAGAGAAGTAATGCGCAGACACAGGGGCAAAAAATAAAATAGGAGAGAACTACCCAACGGCCACGAGAATCAAGCTGCCCCGCAGCAGGATCATAATATGGGGTGAGATAGTGGAAAGAGAGCCACCCTAGGCCGATGCCGAAGAAAGAGCGGGCCTGGTTGGATGGAGTTGATGATGCATTCTCCTAGTGTTGAGATTTCAATCGCCGGAAGTGGAGAGGAGATCGTTCATGGACTGACAACCTGCCAGTTTTTATGTTTTATTTTTTGTTTTTATTTTTTCTTTCAAATGTATAGTATCGTTCTATGGCTTACAGTACAAGACCAGCTAAAGGACAAAAGGGGTATGGAGCGTCAGCTATGACCCCAAAGACCTGAAGTGAATCCAACATCAGTCGCTCCTGATACTCCCTCTGCTAAATACTCTCTGACCCTGACCCATAGGAGCGGAAACCCAAATACAAGTCCGGTACTATGGGTAGAAAACTACAGAAGACAATCAGAGGCCTGAGCTCTGACAAAACCTCCACAGCTAAGCAGAAGGTAAGCAACCAAATGACAGTGAGACCCTAACCGAGAAACCCAAAAGCATACTACTGTCCCCCCCAGCATAACCCATCAGCTTTCCCCACTAAGGGGCCATGCTCAACCTGAATTCCATAGCACTTAAGGGGCGAAAGCAGCGGGCCGTAGACCGACCGTGAAGAGAACAACCCAATCGAAGAAACCCAGGGCTGTGTGGCGTAAGCCTATACAAACTAACCCTCCAGAACACAATCATGATACGATATCAGTAAGATGGCAGCTGGAGGAGGCGAGGCGGTCGTGAGTAGGCGGCAGCCAGACGAGTGGGAAGCTGTAGCCAGGCTAAGGGACGAACGAATGAAGAGACAGGGAGGGCAGAAGGGTAGACCCAATTAAGAAGTACGAGACAGACTGACCGAAACGAGATCACAGTTGTTCGACGATGCCAACCATACCCATCAGAGTTCTCAGGAGAGAGTGCAACCCCTGAGAGCAGATCCACCGGGGCCTCTACTTTACCAATAGTCCAAAACTACAAACGGCCATTGTTGAGAACGGGTTTGCCGACCGTGCGCAAGCGCCAAGCGAGGGCAGCGAAGCGAACGTGGGGAAGAGGAGAGAGAGGGACCTTGAACCCCCTAGACAAGGACTGCCCAAGAGCAATGCTATCAGGAGGGGAACAGAGGGGAGAGGGGAGATGTAGCGTCACCCTCCTAGGCAGCAAGGCCATCGGAAGAGTGCAGAGGGAGGTGGGTAGAGTTGACTATGATTTCTCATGGTGTTGAGATTTCAATCGCCGGAGGTGGAGAGGAGATCATTCGCTAGTAACAACCTCCCAGTCACAGTCACTGTATATATGCGTTGCTCAAAAGACCCTATTCATGGTGACTGATACTCTTGATTCACACAATCTCATTACTCATAAGGAGTCATAGTGTGAAATCCCTCCGTTTACATCTTCTAGTCAACTGTACAACCTACCTAAACCAATTCTAATCCAAATAAGAAGTCATATCTGCATCTCCCATGACATGTGTGAAACCCATAACTAATAATATAAGTCATATACGAATGTCATACAACATAAGACCAGAATGTGAGTCATCTAAAATTATCGAGCAATAACATCATAATTATAACATCCTAAGTACGAGTCTGGTAAACACAAATCTCAAACCTATGACTCCTAACCATGAGTCATATTAAACCATATACTCACATAGTCAGGATTGTGACAAAACCTCTCATGTCCTTCAAACCTGAATCCACCCTGCCTGCTATTTCTAAAACAGTAATTTTCTCAAGACCTCCCTAGTATGGATAAAGAAATATTTCAAGAAAAACTTCTCCAGGCCGCAATTGCAACAAAACAAACTCGAGACCAAAACTCCACCACTGAGTTCTGCTACACACACTTCATCCTGCTTTTGGTACCAGAGTTCCCACCCTACCACTAATCCAGGCATTTCCTATAGCTCTTCCCCAACCCCACTAACCTAACTATTTAAAGCTCAAGTTATTATTGTAAGGTCAGATCAGCACCATGCCATTTTCCTTTCCCCTCTGGTCTATTCAACCTCTCACCGCCCCCCTCATACTGTCCAGTGCCACAGTGGTCACCTAATCACTTCCTTATTCTTCTACTCACCTCTGATTCCCACTGTTAGGTATATTGGAAGCCCATTTATAAAATACAGGAATCCAGCATATAGACCTCAAAAATACGCACAACATACCCCTGGGCCCCCGACATTGGGACCCTTCATATCCTGTAGCACAAGCTGTGGTTCCACCCTCAAACATGAATTCCACTTCTTGGACAACTTACAATAAGACCATCTATGTCGCAGTTGGGCTTCCGACCGGATACTCTTTGTACCAAATATGAGAAGAGACTCTTAGGAAAATCATGGGGGTTGTTTAGACCAGAATGATTAACGTTACACAATGTTATATATGTTGGAATATAACTGAGCTAAGTGAAACCAAGGAGTGGACCCTCAAGTGTTAAGCATATTGGAAGACCATGTATGCAATATTGGAATCCAGCGGACAGACCTTAAAAGCGCATAGACACCTGCACACAGACCGCAAAAATACGGCCATCATACCCCTGTGGTCCTGACATTGGCTAAATGGTATAATCACAGGCTTGATATCTGAATGACATGTTTTCAATCCACATCGCCGTCATAGTTATTATTCCTATGTCATGGTTGCAAATCAACCTCTGTATCTTGATACGAGGGAGATGACTGAGAGGTTTTAGCTGATTTCTCGACCAGAGTTTGCACTCAATTAGTACGCAGTGATAGTGCGAAGTTTCATTGGTTGGATAAGAAGTTATAGCACTTTGAAATAAGATCAACCAACATATGCAAATGGCTTCATAAGAAGTTAGCATATGATTACCCGGCATGAGAAATCTTAATCAGAACATGACCGGAAGGAACGAGTAGTATGATAGCGAGCCAGGCTGCATATAAAGACTAGGTTCATAGAGCCCAGAGATTGAATACAAGTAATATAGAGGACAATTAACTTAGTAAATGATTTAGCTGAAGTGGTGTGCGAGTCTTCAGGGTTAAAGAATGTTCACACATTCATAAACACAGGATGGAGTTGGGAAGATACTTCACTAGTATAGGAGTAAGAAGTTCTCAGCGAAATACTATAAGTAGAGACGCTCTCGCCAGATAGTTAGAGCTATTATTAAGTAACAGAGAAGCAATCCTATCAGTATAAAAATTTTATTACGCTAAAAATCTTTGTCTTACTCAATTATCTTTATATATCACGAAGTACTTCTCACAAGAGATAGTTACCCACGACCGTTCCTAGACAAATCTCCGAAGACATACTCAGCCTTAGCTTGATATCAAAGTTACATTATCAGCTACCCCTAACCCTATATTTATAGTTCTCCTTGTTACCAATACTCACTCCAAAACCCCATCCCTGATGAGCAAAATGAGTTTTACCCCTATATATACTAAACAATGTCTATTCCCCCTACACCTCGGATGACGAGCGGGGGAGAACCTATGGACACCTCAGGAGAAGAGCCCCCTAGTCCAATTGAACGCATCACTGAAGTATCAGTCGCCACTATTCATTTGACCACTGATATACGAATAGATTTAGATGTCGCCCACAGACGACCAGGCTCCCCGTATACAGCGCCAAGAGGAATTGGCACCAAAATGGTTGCCTCTGGCCCCTCAAGATGGCAGGGTTGTCAAACACCCGAAATCTCCACTGCGTATATACCCAGTCTGATGGAAAGAGTAGTACAAGCTAGATGACTCCTGCATGGGCGAATTACCACAAATCAGGTCAAGATTGGGGATCTTACACAAACTGTGCAAGAACTGGTATCGGAAATGAACGATACCAGAAACGAGGTGGCGGAAGGGAAGCAACTAGATGCTGTACAAACCACAGCATTTGAAGGACTCATAGTAGCAGTCGAAAACGTCACATTTATCAGACAAGAAGAACTGGCCAGAATGGCACTAGAAATCAATGTCGCATATCAGTACCAAAGTCGCCACCAGGCAGTAAGTTCTCAACTTCATGTTAACATTGTGGAACAGGGAGAGGCCTCAACTACTCGGGATTTCATACTCAAGCAGGAAGTATTACAACTCAAAGCTCTATACACGCAAGACATCATCGTAATCCAAAAGGAAGTATCAGATGAGGCAGAAGGGCAGAGAACTTTCACGAGAACCCAAAATACTCAGATGGAGCAAGTCATGAGGGTGTTGGGAAATCTCTAACCAACAGCAACGACTACTATTCCCGCCCAACCAACCCAACCAGTCCCAGGCGCCTCGCAATTAGCAGAGGCCCTTGATAGAATGCAACTTTGGATGCAGGAAAGGCAAGGACAAGCCCAGCCAAATACAGGGAAGAGAACGGAGATACATGTGGTAAATTCATGGAATACGAGTAGTAACCGAGGACCTCCACAACCATCACCCGGCAGGAATGACCCTGATCCTAGAGACCATGAATCAGACGATGGAATTAGATGAGGAAACGGCAGGAATGGAGGACCATTATGGAGACCCAAGTATAACAATCCTACTGACCCACTAGTGGCAATGCTGGCAAAAGCAATAGGAATTGCAATTGCGCAGAGCTGAAAAAAGCCAGCAGACCCACCCGCAACCTTCAAGTTCCTCAAACACGAAGATATCAAGCTTTACTTACTAGAATGCGAGGACTACTTCGCGAAAATCTAGCATTAGTGGGAAACAGATGAAGACCATATTAAGTACGCTTTCGGAAGTATGGAGGGAGAAGATGTGTCGGCATTTGCCATACCCAATAGGAAAAAGGCGACCAGAGAAATAGGTCATCCTGAAGTTGAGGGTTACCAATATTAGTAGCCCTTTCGAAGCCAATGCGTCATGAGATGTGCACTTACCCATGAAGGGGAATGAGCACAGGTATTTATCGAGAAGGTCCAGTATAAAAATAACAGTGCCAAGTATCTCCTAGACCTGGCAAACTTGAACACACATGTGGACATGAGTGGGATTGCATGGTGCCAGATAATCGAACAATGACAGCCACGAGAAGCACTTTGGCGATTTAGAACGGAAGAATAGCCAGTAACACAGACGGGATAGCGGCTGTAAGAGAAGTTACCAGGCGGCAGGAGACATTTTTAGAGCAAGTTGCACTACAACATGACTACCCAGCTGTATCAAAGAATAATTCTGGTGGAAAAAGAAAAATGGAAGAAAAAACTTCAAAACCTAAGAAACAAAAAAACCTACACCATGGAGGAAAAAGTAGGGTATAAGGCTAAAGATGAAGTAGAGAGGAAAAACGAAGAGACGCCTAATGGAAAAGAGAAAGTAGATCATACAGATTGGCAAACAGTTTATGGTGAAATTAAAGAACATGTGATTCAGGCACGGATGGACAATAAGCAGTGCACTCACTGCGGGATGAACAACCACACATGGGGTAAATGCCGAAAATCAATACAGGTTTCCACAATAGAATCCAAAAAGCCTTACCATAAAAGGCTCCATAGCCGAAGTCCCGCCAATTGAAAGCTAGCCCTACGACCCCATTCCAACCATGACAAACTGCAGCTCTAAGGCAGCAACAGGCTGAAGAAGAAGCGGTCAGAGTCAATCAAATAGAAAGACCCATGGCATGGGACTTGAGCGACTTTGAGATAAACTGAAAAATACTCAAGAACCTAAGGCCGACAGCAATCGGATACTCCGAGGAAGCCCGGACTCCGAAAGCCAAATCAAAACTCATCAGAGACTACATTTTAGTAAGCAGGCATAACCCTGAAGGCCTAAGAGCACAAAGCGGAGCAAACTGGAATAAAGGAAAACTAGGACACAGAAGAAGAAAAAGAGTTTGGATGACGGGATGAGAAGACTCTTTTGGCACGATCAGTCCAAGGAGGCACCCCGGAAAACTGTTCAAACAACCAAGATTGGGAGAACGGAGACCCACATATTTGGAACAGCCCTGAAGTACATCTAGCCAGACACATGACGTCAGTTACAGGACACATGCATCAAAGTATCACTACGTTGTCCAATGAATACAGGGTCTGGCTAAATGTTGGCAGTAGGATACCAAGAATGAGGAAATACTCCCAGAGGTACAAATCACTTGAGACCACCAAGAACAGAGTGGTTGGATAGGTGAGCTGGTATGACCCGTAGCAGTCTGGAGGGTTATTGGAGTTCCTTGGCCAGAAGTAAAGCCGGCTAGTAGTGGGCTGCCCATTAAGCGAACTATTGACATGTTTTAGTTACTCTGAGGAGACTTCAAGAGTCTAAACTATGCGAGGGTGGTAACAAACCCAATTAACCACATATAATCACGATAACAAAACAAGAAACATAACCAGGTTGCCAGTTGGCAAACGCTTACTGACGCAAGGCATCAAACCAGCACATTACGACTGCCGGGATGGGGTGAGCTACATTGAAACTGCTGGGAAACAAATACGAATATGGGTTGTCCTAGACTCTGGATCAAATATATTTTTGATTAACAAAGATTTAGTTGAACATTTCAAGATACCCTACGAAAAGCTTCAATACAGGCTACACATGTTAGCTGTTGATGGGAAAGTTAACGACTTTGGTGGCAAACACTTTACCCCCCCACTACTCCAAGACATAAGAAACAATGACCACCACACAAATATCTCTAGCGCAGTTACTGCAGCAGGCAAATATGACTTTATCATCCGCTTTGGATATTGGCATAGGGAACACCCTATTGCCAATATTGAACACCCAAGGAAATGAGCATTTAAAGAAAAATGTTGACAACAACATGTCGACGATGAAGGAATAGGAAGAATGTTGGAAAGGGACGAAACCGTAACTTACGACGAGGAAGTCCCATACTATGGAAGGATTAACCAGGTGGATGACCCAAAGCAAGTGCTCTTGGACTTGTTACCACAACCTTACGAGAGGTACAAGGAGCTATTCCTTACCTGAACAGCAGAAATGCTAGCAGAGCGAAGAACATTTGATCAAGTCATCTATCTTAAGCCCACAGCTGAGCCACCTTGGAAACCTATCTATCCTATGTCAGCATATCGACTAGACTTGCTAGACAAGTACTTAAAAGAAATGCTCAAACAACAAAAGATTGTTCATAGTCAATCCCCTGCAGCGGCACCAATTCTCTTCGTTCCCAAGCCAGATGGAAAACTACGACTATGTGTTGATTACCAAAACCTTAACCAACTGACCATCTTGAATAAATATCCCATACCTTTAATGCGGGAACTAGAAGATCGGGTAGCGGGAACAAAAATATTCACCAAGTTGAATCTAAAAGACAGCTACCACCTGTTAAGAATAAGAGAAGGGGAGGAATGGAAAACAGCATTCAGAATCAGATCCAGGTATTTCCAATTCATGGTAATGCCTTTCAGGCTAGCCAATGCACCCGCAACATTTCAGGCCATGATGAGCCAAATTCTTCGAGAATTCATCGATCACAGAATGGCAGTTTACCTGGATGACATTCTAATATACTCCACTACAATGGAGGAACATGAAAAACTGGTAGAACAGCTCCTGGATAAAGAACGAGAATATCGATTGGCCAGATCAATCACGAAATCAGTATTACAAGTGGAGTTAGTAGAATATCTTTAATACATCATTGCAACCAAGGGCGTCAGAATGAGCAAACGAAAAGTGAAGTCTATTAGGAACGGGAAAGCCTCAACATCGGTCAAGGAAGTTCAAATGTTTATTGGATTCAATAACCTTTACAGGCGATTCATAAATGACTTCTCAAAAATATGTACGCACCTGACGGAAAAATTAAAGGGAGAAAAAAGTAACTTCTTTTCAATGTCAAAAGACGAAGAGGCCGTTGAAGAACTCAAGAAAAGGTTTGCCACTGCACCGATCTTGAAGCACTTTTACCCAGACTGTGATTTAGCGGTTGAAACAGATGCAAGTGATTTTGCACTGGGTTGTGGGTTGTCACAATTTAAGGAAAAAACGCTACACCCAATAGCTTATCATTCAAGGAAATTAACAAACACGGAACGAAATTATCAAATCCATGATAAGGAATGACTCACCATCTAGGAAGCACTGAAGGAATGGTGGGACTTCTTAGTAGGATCGGATAAATGTATAACTCTCTATACTAACAATCAGAATCTACATAATTTCCCAAATACCAAGGTTTGGAGTCAGAGACAGATAAGATGGGCACAGAGACTGGCGGACTGTAATTTTCAAATCATTTACCGACAAGGGGCAAGAGAAGGAAAGCCAGATGCACGCAGCGGAGGGCCAGAGGCCCGTCCTGATGAGGGAGCTAAGAACAGCGAACAGTCAATTGTAAAACCCGACCAGTTCAAATGATCCCTAATTTAGGCAGAGGAGGGAGATAAAGGATAAGTTTGAGCAGTGGAACAACCAAAGTGGAAAACAATCAGGATAAAACCGCGATCTACAAATGCTGTACTTCCTACTAATCGTGCAAGGCTTGCAGCAGGTCATGACCTCTATGCAATAAACGAGTTCATAATATTAGCCCTGGACTAGGTACAAGCGGAAACCGGAATTGCAATCAAGTTACCTAAGAGAACCTGTGCAAGAATAGCACCCAGAAGTGGACAGGCAAGCAAGAAAAGCAAGCAATAAGCGGAGGCGTGGTTGATACCAAATACACAGGAGAGGTAAAAGTCATTATGGTTATTTACAGTAAGGCTAATTGCCGAATCCAAGCAGGTGACCAAATAGCACAACTCATAATTGAGACAATTGACACTACGGACAGAATAGATGTAGACAACATTCAAAACATAGCAAGGTCTGAAAAAGTATTCAGAGGCCAAAATGTTTTTCGTAAATGAAGAATAGAAAATATTGGACTCAGCAACCATTGTCTGTTTCCTACAACCAAAAAACGAAAACAAGGAGCAGTTCGATGCTGAAGACATGGGCAAGCACCTAAGATTGACTCAAGAACATGTCCTGATGTTAATCACGATCCTATCCCAAGTAGCACTGATGACATTTAACGCCAACTTTATGGCAAAAGTACCGGTAGCAGGAAGAAGAGATAAGGCATAGCCTGATAGGCACAAGGAGTTGGAGCACCTGGAAACTGAGGAAATGGAACCACCAAACAACTGGCAAACGAGGTAAGAATTACTGTATTACAAGAATTGCTTGTACATCATAAACAACGAAGCTCTACAGAATTCAACCGCAGAAAGATGCCAAGAGTCAGACGGAGCAGGATACTTTGGTCAGCAAAAAGCAATTGGAATAGTCACCCGAGACTGTTAATGGAAGAGGCTCACATCGTGGGATAATGACTATGTAAGGTCGTGCGACGAATTTTAATACAATAAATCACCGCAACATGCCAAGTACGAGTTACTACAACTACAGCAAGTTCCTTACGCAGCTTGTTATTTTATCTCTACTGACTTTATCACCCATCTACGAGAATCACAGGGACACACCCAGATCAAGGTAGAAGTGGACCAATTCACCAATATGGCCCGCTTCATAGGCTTGGGAGAAAACACAATGGTCTAAGATGTAGCCGACACTTTCCCATGAGAAGTTTGCAAACTGCATGGGCTCCCCAGCAAGATAATATCGGACATTAAGGGTCAATTCTGGGGGGAATTTTGAGAATCATTGTGGAAGTCAGTTGGCATCAAACGCAAAATATTGACCGCGTAATATCCCCAAACCGACCGGCAAACAGCAGGAACCAACCAGAGTCTAGAAGGCTACATACACAACTTTGTCAACTACGATCAAGATGATTGGTACCAGCTTTTACCACTAGCTGAACATGCATACAACAACTCCCCTACAACCACCCATGGTGTGATGGCCCCACAGGGGATGGCCGTATATCGATAGGATAACGATATAGTCTCTATACCAAAGTGCGGTATCTAATGAGACTAAGTACCGGAGACTTAGACTAAGTTGTTGTAACAAACCTCTTACTATATCACAACTACTCAAGTAGTGCCTCATAGTAGGTGTTTGGTAAACCAAAGGGAATTCTAAAGATTCTCGAAGCAAACTGAAGAAGTAACTGTTCCAGGAAATATATTGAAAACTCTGTCTGTCGAAGTCTGCTTTCTCTAAGTCTGGAGAATAGCAGGTCTTAAATACACTTGTCAGGCAATCCCTTGCCTTGCTTAAAGAATAACAACCATTCTCCAAAAGTGGCAGCCTCGAAACTCCTCAGGTATCAAAATTAACACCTAGTGGGTATCAAACGATAATCAAAACAAAACATACAACATCCTGAGTATCAAACGATACTCAAAACCACACATAAAACATACTGAGTATCACTTTATACTCCAAACCAAACATAAAACATAATGAGTATCAAACAATACTCAAAACCAAACATAATAACTCAGGTACCTCTACGGGTCATACCCCGAAAACAAAATAAAACCCTTATTTCAAAACATAATAAACCTTAAACATCATTCCTCTCTATCGCAATCAGTATGCAAATCGTGTTCCCAAAACCCTTGGTCAACCGAAGGTTCCATAACAGGAGATTTAAAACCATACCTAATGTGAGAAAAACAAACCGTAATATACCCAGAAAAAACAATAGTTAATTTATCTCCTGGCATGTTGTCTGTCCACCATGCCTGTACCATCTCCATCGAGTTTTCAAGTCCTTTGATAGGTTCTCAAGAGTTCTCGCTCACCGGATAACCAATCCAGTTGACTAAGAATTGGTCTCGTCCATGCCTCTGCCTGTGATCCAATATCATTTCGCCTTCCTATTCCTGTTCTTCATTGATGGGAATAGGTGCTGGTTTAGCATGGGTCATGCCTGGTAATCGTTGGTTGTCGTTGGGTAGTGCGCTTTGATGACTAAATAGTGGAATACTCCCTTCTGCCGGCTGTACATCCTTGAATCCCTACTGACTGTATAGTTCTGGGTATGTTTATTGAATTCTAATACTGTCAAGGGTCCTCGGCATTGTGGTTATAGCTTTCTGGACGTGCCCGATTCTGTCACAAATTGCTCTCCAAATACCATAACCATTCCTCCAACCTCCTCTGGTTTATGCGCCTTTATCCTCCTAGCTGACACCCTGGCAGACCTTGCCCTTGCCAACCTCAATACTTGGTAGGCCGCATTTCTGATCTCCTGATGTCTGTTGTAGTAATAGTCAGAGGCAAGGACTACGGAGGGGTAGGTTCGGTAAGTATCCTGTAGAGGGTAGTCTCGTCCATATACCGCTTTATATGGTAACATGTTAATAGTATCTGTATGTCCAGCTTTAGAAGATGTTCTTACTTTAGCGAGAGAGGAGAGCCGGTTGGTTTGGCCGTTGTTGATAACGTTTCTCAGGGAAGTTTTAAGTTCGCTGTTTTTCTGTTCAGCTTGCCCATTGGTTTGGTGGTAGCCTGGCGCAGCCATGATGTGTTCAACCCCAATGGTCTTTAGGGTCTTCTTCCAGAACTTGGAAGTAAATCGTGGGTCACCATCGCTGACAATTGAGGTTCGTACGCCATGTGGCTTAATAATATAGTGCCGGAGTAGTTCCATAGTGGTTACTGCAGTAATATTAACTGAGGTTGGAATTAGCCAGCTATATCCCACTGCTCTATCTACTACTACCAACACAGAGTCTTTTTCCTTTGGCCTAGTAAAAGGTCCAATGAAAGTGATAGCATAACTTAAGAATATCCCGGAGGGGAAAGGAAGGGTAAGTACTTCACCTTCCAGCAGGGTGTTGCGTTCCTGATTTTTCTGGCAAAGCTCGCATTGTCTGACAAAATCCCGAAAGTCATTTCTCATTTCCGGCCAGTAGATATACTCAGTATCATATCATAAATTGCGGTCTGCGCTGTGGTGTCCCTTGTTGTGTATCTCGCTAATCATTAGTTCCCAAAGTGTTTGTCCATTGACCCCATCTCCTCCTAGTATGTAGAGGCAGTCGTCTCCTCCTTGAGTGGTGGCATAGAGTAGTCCATTGCAGATGCGGTAATGTTGCATCTTTCCTCCTCGGGATGTGTTGTTGGAGTCGTGGGCCAATTGTTAGACTGGATTATTCCCTTATCCCTTGATTATCTGTTCCTGCCAGATGGATTCCATATTATTCACAGCTTGTGTGATATCTCTCTCATCATCCACTCTCTGCCACCTCGAGATCTCATCCTCTTCATCCTCAGGTATGTCGTTGTATACCTCATATCGGCTCCGCTCGTGGGGGTGTAGCCTAAGCGGCTCAACTAGAGGAACAATGTTATAGGTCGCAAATGGTACTCCATAGAAGGGCTTGGTAGTTGGAGATCTTCGGGCCTGATGCTGTGGGCAGTCAGGGCTTTCGCATGGGATACAGGTGGTTGTACAACCTTGGGCTTCGTGTAATTGATTCTGAATCTTTGATAGCTCCAGCCTTGGTCGAGTTGAGATGATTTCATCAGGTTCAGTATCCATGTCCTCATCCTTATCAGTCCGAAGAGCAGTAGCTGGTAGGCTGCTGCCTGGGAAACTGCTAGAAGTCTTGGTAGGTGGCTTCAATTCTTCGTGATCAGGACAGGATGGTATATCGCAGAATGACCAATGTATGGCTGAATGATCTATATCTTCCTGGCTTCTTTGGCTGCTGATCCTCCTACAATCATCCCAATTATTAATAGGAGGGTATTGTCAATAGTCTTTCAAATCGCATTCACTGCCACAGCTATCATCATCATGAATATACTGAACCGGTAGGCTCTCATATCAAGACATATTGCTCACTAAGTATTCTGTGTAAAGGGCCAAAGGTTGGTTATCGGATGGTAGTAGAAGATTGGTTTCTGGTTCTTCCAGAGTAGGATGTTTAGCATAGTGAGGATATTCCTTATCGTTCACATAGAAGGGGGATAAAGAGTCAGCTAAATATTTCCATTTCCCTGGCTGGTATACTATTTCGGTATTGTATTGGCCTATGAATCCTGTCTAATGGAGCTGTTTCTTGGTTCGTGTTTTACTTGTCTTTATATGCATTAGTGGTTCTTGATCTGTGACAATTGTCAATCTGTTTCCTGCCAGGAGGTGGTGGAGTGCTGTAAATGCATCCACAATTGCTAATACTTCCTTGTCTGTAGTCATATAATTCATCAGGGCGTTGGAGCATTTCCTACTATCTAATGCTACTGGTCTTGCAGTATCAGCGGTTTCTCCTTGCCCTACCCATGCTCTGACTCCGTGTCTGATACATCGGTTATCAGCCATATTTGTAATGCTGAATCATAGTGTAATGATTTCATAACCTCGTTTTCTGCAACCATTTGCTTAACATTTTCCATGACTTGATTATGTGTTGCAGTCCACACGAATTACTGGGTTCCAGTAAGCGCCGTGAGGGGTGAAGTTATTGTTGCTATGTGAGGCAGGAATTGGCTGATATAGTCAACAGTACCGAGAAATTCCTGCACTTGCTTTTTATTCTGTGGTGTAGTCCATTCTTCAATTTTCATTATCTTCTCAGGTGATGGCTTTATACCTTCTTCGTCAATTATATGTCATAGCACATCCATGTTGGTGCAGAAGAATTCTGATTTCTTCCTGCTTGCATCAAATTTCGCATCCCATAGCATATTGCAGACCTTGGTTATGTGTAACAAATAGTCTTCCTCTGCATCAGAGAATATGAGTATATTGTCCATATATACCCATACAAACTTTCCCAAATAGTCGGCGAATAGGTCAGAAATTATGCGCATGTATGGTCCTGGTGCATTCATATCTCCCTGCAGAATAACTTTGCTGATGAAACATCCAAAGGGTGATTTGAACCTGTTCTTATCAACATCCTTTGGCTCAATTCTCTTCTGGAAATAGGCATCGATGAGGTCTATCTTGCTCCTGTATCTTGCTCTTGCTACATAGTTCTGGATCATCCTCTGGTTTGGCATCGTTGCATCGTCGTTTATTGTTATATCGTTCCTTGCAGTGAGGGCAACCAGTGGCCTCATACGTATCTTATCTTTCTTTTCTTCTGTGAACATGGGGGCTGCTCCATGAACTGCTTTTCGTTCAATAATCCCACTATCTATTTTCTCTTCTATCTATTTCCCAAGGTTTGACACCCATTATTCTGGAATAGCGTATGTTGGTAAGCTTCTTTGTTCCGCTACTGGTTTGAGTCTGATCCAAAGGTTTATCTTTCTGAGTGGTGGTAATCCTTCGGGTATTACTTCCGGGAAGACCTTTGGATGTTGTTCCATAATGATTTCGGTACTAACTATGGCTGCTCTTGTGTTTCCGCTGGTGGGACTGCTGTTGATTCTGACTCTTTGTTTGGGAAAAACTATTGCTAATTTACCAGGTTCGATTGTAGTTTCGTGCTGCTTGAGGAATGGCATTCCTATGAGGGCAGCGTACTTTGCTAAGTTTCCAACAATTATTTGGTTGCCTCTGGCATGGTGACTTCCAACTGAGAGATCGACGCTACATTCCCTATGGCTTTCTGATTGAGATCCTTTAATAGCCATGTGTATCTTGGTAGGTTTTTCCATTTCTGTACAGGAAATACCATGAACAGTGACAAGGTTTGAGCTTATCAGGTTGGCTCCAATTGTTCCTCTATCAAACAGAACTCTAGCTTCATTCCCATTAATGAATATGGTACCTTCTAGCGCATATTGTGCTCTTATTATTGCAGGCCGAGTTGCTTTAGCTGATGCATAGCTTTCGATCTCAAGAGAGTTGATAGAGACTTTGTCATATCCGTCAACTTGTTCCGCTAAGTTGGAGGATTCTTCCTTCTTGACCTTTGTCTTCCCTTTGTCGTACTTGCTGGGGCAATCCCTTGATATATGCCCTTTTCCGCCACAGGTGAAACAGGCTGCTTGATCCTTTCGGTCCTTATTCTTGTAGAAATTAATTTGCTTGTAAAACCCTTTCTGAGGTTTCCGATCTTGTTTCTGGTCTTTATAGTTGTGGGCTTTCTTCTCATGCTTGTCTTTTCCATAAGCTCCATTGCTTCGGTTGATGGCATCCAGTCATTATCCAGTGGCGATAATATCATGGATTGATTCATCACCTTCATATTGAGATTCCACATCCTGCTGTAGTTTGGAGTGCATACATGCCAATAGTTGCTGAATGAAAGCATAGTCGCTAATGGTGTTCAGGGGTAACCGTGATCTGTACATGAGCGGATCTGTGGCAACAGTCGTGATTTCGAGTACTTTGCCATTCTTAACTTGATAGATATCATGGAAGTCCCTATAGGTGTTGTCTTTCTGTTTTGATAACTGAAACCGTTCTCTTAGATAGGTGATCAAGAGGTCTCTTGTGATATCTTCTCCGAAAGGTTCTGCAGCCTGGAATGCTGCTCCTTGTACTTGTCCTTCTCTATATAGGATCCTGTAGTTCCCAGATCCTTCAACACTCTTCTATACCTCATGTAGGGGTAAGTAGGGCTGAACTAAGTTGTACCATCTATCGAAAGCTTCTGGTTTGAGGTCGTCTCCTTCGTCTGTGAACTTCCTTGGTGTTGGTACTTTAATGCTTAGCTTGGCTGTCGTTGCTGGGGTAGGGGTGAGACTTCCTGGCCTATTACTAGGACTTGCGCCTTCTGACATCTTGGCTGAATCGCTGCTGCTGTCTGAATCGTCAGGGTCGTTCCCTGGTACAGCTTGTACTGAAGTCGCCTTTCTGGGTGATTCTCGAAACCCGCCTGGGGTTGGTGTCCTTGCCTTTTTGAGTTCTGTTGATGATTCCACTAGGACTTGCTGTCCTCGTTCATGGATAGAAGTCTGGCAGCTTCGTCAATCGTGAACTGTTCTTTTTGTGGCTTTGACAAACCGTGTTTGACTATCTCTAGCCGGTCTCTTTCCTGCTCCCTTAGAGGCCTTGTCCTACTTAGATCCTGAGACTGCGAAATATTTATACCTTCTTGAAGTTAAAAAAGGGAATGGCCCCATGGAGTGGTGCCGTACATCGATAGGATAACGATATAGTCTCTATACCAAAGTGCGGGTTCTAGCGAGACTAAGGACCGGAGACTTAGACTAAGTTCTTGTAACAAACTTCTTACTATATCGCACCTACTCAAGTAGTTCCTGATAATAGGGGTTTGGTAAAACCAAAGTGAATACCAAGATTCTGGAAGCGAACTGAAGAAGTAACTGTTCATTCAAGTATAGTGATAACACTGTCTGTCGAAGTCTGCTTTCTCTAAGTCCAGAGAATAGCAGATCTTAAATACACTTGTCAGGCAATCCCATTCCTTGCTTAAACAATAACAACAAGGCTCCGAATGTGGCAGTCTTGCACCTCATTTGGTATCAAACCTAACACCTATTGAATATCCCATAATACTCAAAACCAAACATAAAACATACTGAGTATCAAACGATAGTCAAAACCAAACATAAAACATAATGAGTATCACACAATACTTAAAACCAAACATAGTAACTCAGGTACTGCTACCGGTTACAAATGGTTTATCCCCAGTCTATGCTAACTATGGTTTCCACACACCAACGGAATGGATTAAACAAGGACAAACTCAAAATCCAGGAGCAGGTCTCTACACACACTGGATGCAGGCTATACAATATCAGCCCAAGAGAGCACTAGAAATGACACGAGAACATATTGGGCAAATAATATGACCTGTAAGGTAAACCAACCGCAGGCCATCAAAGTTGGTAATAATGGGATGATAAAAGTAAAAAAAATTCGAACTAAGTGACCAACGAGCAAACAAAGCCCAAAAGTTCACTGACAATTGAAAGTGCTGGAAGTCAGTAAGAGTAACCAGGGATGCAAACTCAAGATCTCACACAGGTGGGAAATTCAGCATATGTTCCATGTATCATTACTGAAACCTTACCGAACCTCAACATGAGAGTCAAGGGAACAACCAGCAAGAGAAACCGATGATGTTAAGATCGATTTGGAATGTAAGGTGGAAAGAATAGTAAAAAGTGCAGTATTTACTTAGACGGGGAAAGTGGGAAGACGAAACCGAAGATTCAAGGAACTCCTGTATTTTGTAAAATGGAAAGGATGGGCAGAGGATCAGAATACTTAGGAGCCCCTGGAAGGTTTAACCAATGCTGAGGACATAGTGGAAAGGTTTTATATGCAGATTGTGGATATACCCTAACTGGCTGAAGTTGAATGAGGAAAGGTTTTCCTCATGTGGAATAGCAAACGCATGAGGTTTTTCACCCTACTTTTTCTAGTTCAAAACGAAAGTTAGAATAAGGAATTGAAATTAGTTATAAAATAAAAGTTGTTCAAGGCAAAACCTTAAGGAGGGAGCTCATATTAGGCACATTGGAAGACCATATAGGCAATACTGGAATCCAGCATACAGCCCTTTGAAGCGCACAGACCCCTGCTCATAGACCTCAAAAATATAGCCGTTGTAACCCAGTGTCCTGACATTTGCTAAACGGTATAATCAGTCACGTGATATCTGAAGGTCACATGTTCAACCAAGACCATTGCTATAGTAATTATTACAATGCCATGGTTGCAAATCAACCTCTGAATCTTGATACGATGGATGCGACCAAGAGCTTTTTGCTAATTGCGAGATTATAGTTGGCACTCTATTACTACGAAGTCATAGGGCAAAGTTTCATTGGTTGATTAACAGGTTATGGCCCGTTGAAATAAGATTAACCAACATATGCAAGTAGCTTTATAAGAAGTAAGTGTAGGTTTACCAGGCATGAGAAATCTTGATCAGGA
This sequence comes from Tuber microsphaerosporum, assembly GCA_003521225.1. Lineage (NCBI taxonomy): Eukaryota > Fungi > Ascomycota > Pezizomycetes > Pezizales > Tuberaceae > Tuber > Tuber microsphaerosporum. The sequence continues at coordinate 21,823 of QOVD01000389.1, read as the reverse complement.
CATTACCAGAAGGAATGACTGGTATCATAGTGAGCCAGGCAGCATATATAGACTACGTTTATACAGCATAGGAATTGAATGGAAGTAATTGGAAGGATAATTACCTTAGCAAATGATTTAGGTGAAGTGGTGCACAAGTCTTCAGGGTCGAAGAATGTTAGCACATTCATAAATACAAGAGGAAGTTTGCAATGTACTTCGCTAGTATAGGAGTAATAAGTACTCTGAGAAATACTATAAGTAGACAGGGTCTCGCCAGATAGATAGAGGCATTATTAAGTATGGGAGAAGAGATCTTATCAATATACAAAGTTATTACGCTATAAATCTTTGTCTTACTCAATTATATTTTTATCCCACAACATGCCTCTCACAAGAGATAGTTACCCACGAGCCATCCGAGACAAATATTAGAAGACTTACTCATGCTTAGCTCCATATCAGAGTTACATCAGTTGCTACCCCTAACATCAAGCGATATCCTTCTATTAGCGAATTAGATACCAGTAGGCATTGTGGACTCTACCAGTCCTACTCTGAATCAGAAAGTAAGTCAGAAGCATGGCAGACAAATACTCATAAGTGTGATTTTAAGCAAAAGTTATCCCGAAACATAATCTGTATCTAGTCTAAGAACTTGTAAGCGTTGAATCGTGCGACAACCAACTTGAAGGAGTTGACCACCTTTTACATCGTTTGGTGAAGAATATTATTACACTAGCATTTATCGGGCTGCACGAACTCAGCACACCTATCCTTGAAGAGAATAACACTACCTTATAGTTAGAAGAATCAGGTATCTCTTCATAATGCCAAGCAGGTGATTAGACGGTAGTCAATGTTAGAGACCTTTCCCACTTTTTCGTCATTATTTCGTTGTTAGTGCACTATCACTCAAAGACAGAATATATATATTGCAGTGTCTCCCTTGCTGTAACCTATCATCAAGTACCAGACACGAGATATTATATATATAAAAACTGATTATGTTATAAATCTTTATGCTACAGGATTACCTTTTTATCTCAAACGAATACTTCTCATAAGCGAGTGTGAATAAACCGCCTTCCTGAACAAATCTTTGTCTACCCATATCCAGTCTTAGCTCGATCCTCTAGCACAATATTAGCTACCTTTAACAACAACCCTGTAGCCTCACGATAGCCAGTGCCATGACTGTCTTTTTATCTCATGCAACTTCCACCGAGGTCATACAAAAAGCGTCTTACACCATCATCTCTCTTGCTACCTCCTCTGCCTACTCTCTTGCCCAACCCTCTTTTACCACAATCTCTCCCCCTATTGGCTAGCATACCACCTTCTCCACAGCCATCTTCTCTTTTGTCTCCTCGTTCTTCTCCAAATGCCCTTTGTTCCCCATCCCAAATATCCACTTTGACTGCACAGATATAGGCTGTCGTCCTTTCCCCACTTCTACCTCTAGCTATAGAATAATTTCTATAGCACTGTTCGTCCAGTTCATCTATGTGGCTAACTTATTGGCGTACTTACCAATATCTTAGTAGTTAGAGTACTACTCTGAAAACATTCTATTGATAGGTGAATCAGAGGATAAAATAATTACGCAAACTATTAAATATCTATCCAGAATTGATAGAGATACTAGTGGCTGGGCGAATAGTATTTGGTACTCTATTCATGGTATAATAATTTCAAGTTTAGACTTTTCTAACCACATAATATGACCTGTAACTGTTATTGTTATTTTGTTCACTATTGTTGTATGAGCAACAGAGGATGGTGTTAACCACTATGAGTGACCCTCGAGTATAGTACCTGGTAGAATACCAGAAATTTACAGTACACAGAAAGATATTGTAAGTTATACCAACTATACAACAACAGGGCAGAAAACCATTATAGTTTAAGCAAATTAACTAGGAAATAGACAAGAAGAGCTACCCTGAAATCAACCAGATTTTAAACCAAGTATTTCTATTTTCCATATGCTCTGGAGCTAAGTTTTCCTGCTGAAGTTATGATATGTTTTTAATATGATGATCTTGTAGACTTTATTGAAATAATACACCCCAACACTAATATCTAACAATATATATCCATAGTAATACGGTTAGGCAGATTGGAAGCCCATGTGTGTCATACTGGAATCCCGCGCACCGATATCAGAAGCGCAGAGATCCCTGTGCACCTACCTCAAAAATACAGCCATCATACCCTTGCGCCCCTGACGTTGAGACACTACATTCACTGCACCACTTGTGGTAGTTGCACTCTCAGGAACTCCCCTCCAGGGAGCACTCGTAATAAAACCATATACGTCACGGCCTGCTGTCCAACTGGATGCTGTTCGCAGGATATGTCAGATTAGAACCTAGCAAATATAGTGCAAGTCGTTCCGATCAAAGCAGGCGTTATGGATAAAGTGATAGGCCTATCAAGTTAAGTGACCTGAGGGAAACAAACGAGTAGACACTAGAGCGAAATCCTGTTATGACGGAATCAGATACCAGTTTGAACAGTCGAGACCAACAGTCCCACTCTGAACCAGTCAGTAAGGGAGAGGCAAGGTGTACAATTAACTATAGGACCAAGTGCAAGAAAAAGTCATCTCGAAAGCTGATGTGGATGCAGCATAAGAACTTGTACACATTGAATGGTCTGCGGACCAAAGAGTTGGCCACTTGTTACATTGTTCGTTGAAGAATATTACCACACTAGGACTTGTTGAACTCTGAGAACTCTACATACTTATTGTTGAAGGGGAAGACAGACCCTCTCAGTTAGAGGAATAGAGCCTATCTTCATAATGTTAAGCAGGTAGTTAAACAGTTGTCATGGTCAGTCAGTGTTTGCCATTTTCCATTCGTAGTTATCAGTTAGCCCTCGAACACATGTACGCGGAATACAAATATCGAAGTCCCTCCCTTACTGTAAAGAATTCATGTACTAGAGAAGAGATCTTATAAATGTAAAAAGTAATCGTACTACAAACCTTTATCTTACACTATCATCTTTTGATCTCATTAATTACTTCTCACGAGAGATAGTTACCCATGAGCCTTCTTAGACAAATCTCCAAAATCATACTCAGGCATGGCTCAATATCACAATTACATTATCAGCTAGCCCTAATAAAAACATATTAGGTTCTTTTTTTGGGTTGTACTTATTCCAGGTCACCCTTAGTTGTAGGGTTGCTAACTAAATGGAGTATCTCTAACCTAATTGGTTCTTGTACCTATTTTTCAGAATTGCCTCAGAGTGTATTATCAGGGATCATATTTTATCACTGTAGGGTCGTTTTGGTTTGGGTAAATAGCTTTAATGTTACATATTCGGCCTGAATATTCCTGAGTATGCTTTACATATCTAGATCAAGCCGGTATAATCTTTGAGACTGATATTTTGGCTGGTTGTTGATATTTTATTGCTAACTTGAATGGGATGTATTGGGCTTACCCGGCTCCAATTGTGGATTCAGTCGTTAAGGGAAGATTGTCTCTCGCGTTACTGTTTTTGTATAAACAGTAGATGGAAATGGAATAAAAAACGGAGTCCACATTGTGGCAACAACTTCTTCTTTTCTTTGCTTGAGTTTCTTTTTGACAATTTCATATTCAGCTTGAGCTTTGAGACTATTGAGTCAAGAGGGAGAGCAAGTTAATATAAATAGGTATTGTTGATTGTAACGACCCTTGAGAAAGGTAGCTACAAGTAACCAGCTTACATGCCCAGCAGGTACACGAAAGGGTAACTATGGTAGGGAAGGTCCTGTATAATAAGTATACCAGTAGACTAGGATGAGTACCTAAAAGTCTACAAAGTGAACTTTAGCAGCGGTTTGCCCAAGAGCAAGATAGGGTAACCAAAGTAGCCAAAGTGAGCTTGTTAGACAGGGTAACCTTTCGGAGGGATTATTCTACAGAACTCAAGTAAACAATAGGAAGGTTATATGAGCCCGTGGGACACCTTATAGGGGGTCGTGCGGACTTCCTACAGGATTTTACCAATGACAGGGTAAAGTTACCCTACCTCAGAGATTGTGTTACTAAACCTTTGGGTCCAAGTTACCCTACCTTAAGATCATGTTACTATACCTGCATCGGTGGAGCCATACCTGGACTTTGAAAGAATACCCCGAAAGGGGTCCGGGATTAGATTTTACTGGTGCCACTGGTACCTTAACCATACCGGACCTTGGAATGGCTACAAAAGGGGTTATGACTAGTTGGTAACTTGACTGGAGTATTCAACACCTCCCTCTGTCACCGATCTTAGAACTGTATACACATGGCAAAAACATAGGTAGTTGAGATACTCCATAGAAATTGTTAGGATTGAAGGAGGTCTCACATCACCGTATACGTCGTCGCAGTCCAACCGACCAGAAGCTGGTCGAAGGATATATAGAGGAGGTGTGGGTCACCGCCCAAAGGGAGGTCGCCAATTTTGATGCAATTAGACACCTGATAGGTATAGGGAACCTCGTACTTGCCCAAGAGTAGTATAGGAATCCACCAGAAGGTCTCTAGGGAGTTTCAGGTATAATTAAGATTGCTAGCGGAACTGACTCCACAGTGCGTCTGTGCCAACCCCATGTAGTGTACTATATCTGAGGGAAGTAATTGGACTCTGGAGGCATTAGTCTAGTAACAGTCAAGATAGTAAATATTGGATTGGATCCGAGTGGCGCCCGTGGAAGCCAACAGAATAATATATCTTACAGGAGGAGCTGAGTAGTTAGTCAAATATAGTATATGCGTACAGTAGAGACAAATAACTACGAAGCTTGTATAAAGACGATAATGCTAATGGGCCAGTGAGTCTGACCGACATATAGTCCAAGAAGTTGACAGTACAGTTCACCAATGGGATGTCAGCGATGGTAGAAGGATTTCTCTTATGCAGTTGTATCGGAGATATATTGTAGAAACCACTTGTGGTTCATGGGCTTTACTATGTCTGTACTATCCGGCATCTCAGAAGGGTTATTCTGCTGGAGAGGGTGTCTAGGATAATCCTGAGATGAGCAGGATGCTTGGGAGAGGTCAGGGTAATGATCGAGTGTTACTTGACTCTATATCTATATCGAGTACGTATAAGTAAAGAAGACCCTACCCTGAGAACCATGAATCCTCAAGAAGAAGTTGAATTGAGTAAAGCTTTCAGACTTCACGATATTAAGTTTTACTACTTGATTATTTATTTTAAACTTTACCCTTATCTTTATTCTACTTTGAGACGTTGGTGCAGTTGCAACCATAAGATCCATCTTCCTATAGGGTGCTCCCGTTACAGATAAATCATTAAGCTCTCGCTCAACTCTCATCTTGAGAAATCTTTGGTCTAAGCCTATTTTCGAGACATTTTTGAGTACTGATATCTTCTCTGGTACAAGTGGTCCCGGGTGGAAAGAAACATGTCCGCCCAATTGCCTTTACAGGGATCGAATAGATCACAACATGCTCCTGATTAGCCTTCCAACCTCTTCCATTTCGACCCTTTTTCCCAGTTATGAGATCTGGGATGCTATTCAGTTGCAGGTTTGATTCAAGCAGCAACTATTGAGGTACCAAATACATGCCAAGAAATGATCGTACCGGACCCCAAGGCTGTGATTACCTCCATTACCAATTAGCCCACTGTTGCAGAGTGGATTCCAGAGTCAGCCTCTCAAAACATTACTTTCAGCAATTCACCAATGAGATATTCGAACCATACATCCTGTGTGAAGTTGGTCGGAGATTCCATGAAGCCCAGTCCAAACAAGAGTTCTTTGTTAAAGAAAAACATTCTTATTTCCAAGAAAGAATTGTAGCGATGGCTACACAATTGATACAAAAGGTATAGCTCCAGTACCGACCACAGGTGATGTCAACCACCCTCCTGCATGGTAGACTAAAAGCACTTGAGGCTGCCATGGAACAGGGATGAAGAATAGACACGGAAAATGACGTCATTATGGAAAAAGCTCGGCCACTCCAGATTGTTAAAACTGGTTAGGATAACATGTTGCCCAGTGCGCAAAATTGATGGTTGACCCTACTTGGCATCAGTATATGACGGAGCAAGCCAAACAAGTAATTGCAATAGGTGCACTTCAGAAACAAGCACTGTTGTCCCCTGGGACTCTTGCGGTAAACGCGTATCACTAGTAGCGCAGTCAATCAACCAGCCCAACTGCGGGACCAGTTCAACAGGTCATCACTCCGCCGGCGGTCACAAAAGGGAAACAACGACCAGGTCTGGACAAACTGCTCCGCCTAGTACCCCTCCACTCAGCTGACAACCCCAGCCATACGTTTAAAACCAGAAAGACAATTTATTGGAGCAGAGGCAACTCCGCTACCGGCAGCTATACCACAAAGACCGATACAGGTTGTCCCTTTTGAAATGCAACCACCACCGGCTCCTGCTAAACCCACGGGTTTTGAAAGGGAAAAAGGCTTTCCAGGGGTAAGGATGCAATCGACTACAGTTTGTTGTTCTCCTGCTTGTAGGATCGAGGGACGGGCCGACGGGAGAATACTCAGCCATTACCAGTTTATTTGTACAAAGAGTTACTCAGCACAGATAGAGCATCCCCGTAAGGTAAGGAAGTTGAACAAGAACCAATGCAAGATTTGTGAAGTGGTTGACCATACGGATAGAGGACAATGTCCTCAATTCCAAATGTTGGCCCAAAAGGTTCCGGAGCGAGTTACAGAATTTCAAGAAGCTCCTGCACCTTCGCCTGCTCGACAACAGTCATCATCCTCGGAAGGTATCAATCATCCTATGTCCAAAGATCGCTTTAGTGGTGATAATCTAGCGCAGGGTTTTGCAACAGCGCCAACTGGTCGTGACAGTGATAGCTTCTGGTCATGAGGTTTTGGAACACCCCCGGCGGATGGGAATGGAAGAAACATTCCACCTCCTGGTGGCAATGCAGGAGCCGGAGGTGACCCGGGTGATTCTGACTCATTCAGCTCTAGTGATAATTCCTTCTCCTCTATTCCTCATTTAGCCGATTCCTTGGAAGATTCAAGTCAAACTGGAGGGATCCTGGGAAGCGATGGTGTGATGAACAGTCTCAAGCTTTTGCTGACTATCTATGGAAGTCAACAAAGAAATCCCACTTTTGGCAAAAGAAGCCAGACAAGTTGAGGATAAAAGGATTTAATGGTGATCTTCATCATACAAAACGTTTCATACAGGATGCCAAGATTAGGTTTGACAATTTCTGTGTTTGCAAGCTAACGGAAATGGATGAGGTTAGCCTTATCATCGCTTGACTCAAGGGATCCGCCAAAAAGTGGTATAATTGCACCGATATTGACATTAATGAGGATGCAGCGCAACGCGCAGGAGTTCTTTTTAATCCTGATAACGAACTCTGAACCTGGTTTGAATTTCAAAAGCTTTTAGAGTTCAGCTTTGGTAGGTACTCAGATCGGGATCGCGCTCTACGAGAATGGTATGCTTTCATCAAGACACCAGGCAAGGTCTATCAGTTTGTGGATAAACTTATCCTACTGGTAAGTGAGTTACATTACGACGGGGTACATGTGAAGGATAAAGCATGTGTTGGCATGACTTAAGAGTTGCGCAATACATGAGCTATGAAGACTCCATACCCTGAATTGTACATTAACTATCAGAACCTTCTGCGCAATACAGGCGATCAGCTAGAAGATGTTGCGTACTTCAACGGGATGGTTGTTCGAGACAAACACTGTTCTAACCATGAATGCAGTGACGATAGAGGTACAACCTCAAAAAACCAACGGAAAAGGGAGAATGGCTCAGGAAATCGTAATCCAAAGCCTATAACTCTAAGGGCCAAGCCTCCTCGGCTGAAAATTTCTGAGTACGAAGACGATATATGGAACATTCCTAGTACTCTGACAGACAAGCGCTGAAGGTTGAAACAATGCACCAGGTGTGGGAATGAAGGATATTTCTGGAAACAGTGCACCGCGGAGTAACCAGTGGTTCACTTGTCCCGGTTAGATCGCAAGCGAAAAGCTTCTTATTAAGGATCTTGTAATGCTACTGTTCCAAAAGCCCAACGTATTGAAGCATCTCCTATAGCTAAGAGCATTACTGAGATTCGCAGTTCACCTCCACCTCAGATACTGGACGTAGATACCGATAAATCCGATTAAGGTAAAATATTTCTCAGATCTTCATGATCTCTCCCAAGCTAAATCCCTTGCTACAGGCCACGAGGCACGCAGTCGGAAAAAGGGTTAGTAAGGAAGAAAATGGACTAGGTAAGTCCCTCACTTTACCATTAAAGAAGAGCAAAGGTAAACAGAGTATAGGAATCCTCTGGAAGAGCCTCTGAATTTCTTTAGAATGGGTATGGTTGGTTTTGGTTATCTTTTGTTTGGGTTTTCATATTGGTTTCCATACGTTTAGCGTATGCTTTGGGTTGTATGTTTATATCAGGCTGGACTTGAATTGTAATTGAAATTTGTTCCAAGTTTATCTGAAGAGGGTTTAGTACCCGAGATCATGCTGGCGTGATAATAAACACCCATATAATCATTATTACATAACACTAAACAGAATCCTTAACCACCCTTTGTGGCAGCTCTTGGGTCGAAAGGCAAGAGATTCTTGAGAGATTATGGTTCCTAAGCGCACAAATGATATTACTGAAGAAAGACCCACTCAGCCGCAGAGGCTTGTTGGCCCACCGCAACATACTAGGTCTATTCAGGTAAACGTCCGGTTGGACAGCAATTACGACCATCAAAGAAATAGCAGAAAAGCTCTATTGATGTTAGATAGTGACGCCACTGGCGCAGTACTTAGTAGTGATTGGGTAAAGATAGCCCAACTCCAATGTATTCGTCGGCAAGATCAGACACCAATCGCTGATGCAAATGATATTCACATTCTGGACTCTGATTATCATTATACCAAAACAGTTCGTATGAGAATCAGTAACTATGTGAATGATATGCTGTTCGAACTGGCCGATATGCCTGATACTTAGATTGATGGCTATCTACCAATTTCGTGGCTAAAAGACCCTAATCGAGATATTGATTCGCAAAAAGGCAGTCTGAAGTGGCCTTCAGACTACTGGAAGGAAAATTGCCTTGTTGCGAGGAGACATATAGAGTTCATGACAAGTGAGGAACTCTTTGGTGAAGATGTTGATAACAACTACTATTTGGAAAGTGTGACATACACAGGAGAGAATGGCACAAATATAGGTTTTAGTCTCTTACCAGAGTATCAGGACTATGTAGACATCTTTAGTATAGAAAAGATCATTGCACTCCCTGAGTATTCGGAGTTTGATCATCCTATTGATATTGAACACGATACTAAGCCACTCTCAGAACCCATATACCCGCTCGCTAAGTGAGAATTAGATCTATTCTATGACTATATTAAAGAGATGGAAGAACAAGGAAAGATTATAGGATGTTCTTCTCCTGCTAGTGTACCCATTCTCTTTGTACCGAAGCCAGATGGAACGCTTCAGTTGTGTATTGATTACTGAGGGTTAAACAAGATTACTATTAAGAATAAGTATCCTTTACCCTTAATGCATGAGCATAGGGATAGGCCTGGAAAAGCCACAGTATTCACAAAGTTGGATATGAAAAATGGCTATTATCTCATCCGCATGACAACGGGTGAAAAATGGAACACTCTTTTCAAAAGTCGTTATGGCCTTTAAGAATCTCTGATGAGGCCCCTTGGCTTATACAAAGCCCATTCAACTTTTCAGAGTAAGATTAATTATGTCTTTCGTGACATGTTGGAAGCAGGAGTTATCCTATACATGGATGATATCCTAATATACTCAGAAACAATAGAAAAACATGTCTCCTTGGTAAGACAAGTAATGTAAAGACTTCGTGAGGCGAATCTTTGCGTTAGCATAAAAAAGTCAACTTTCCACCAACACGAAGGAGCGTTCCTAAGATATCTAAGGTCTGATCATGGAATAGCCATGACGACTAAGAAAGTAGATTAGGTAAAGGTGTGGTCAAGACCTGAGAACGTCAAAGACGTTCAAAGCTGTATGGGCTTTGCCAACTTCTATCATCAGTTTATAAAAGGTTTCAGCAAAGTTGCAAAACCATTAACCGATCTAACGAAGAAGAGTATAATGTGCGTCTAGAGGCCAACTTTTCAAGCTGCTTTTGATCAGTTGAAAGAGCTGTTCACGACAGGACCCATTTGGTCACATTTTGATGGTGCTCGTCCAACCAGGTTAGAAACTGATTCCAGTGACTTTGCACTTGGTGCTATTCTCTCGCAACTATGTGGTGACTAAAAGTAGGATCCAGTTGCTTATCATAGTAGAAAGTTTTCTGATACAGAAATAAATTATGATGCCAATGACAAGGAAATTACGGCAATTGTCGATTGCTTTCGGGAATGGGATCAGTTATTGCGGTCGGTAATAATCCTATAGTGGTATACACTAAACATTAGAATCTAGAGTATTTTAATAAAACCAAGATTCTGAACCGCAGGCAAGATATATGGGCTGAATTTCTACAACCATTGAGCTTCATGGTGGTTTACTAAGAAAGCCGGTTTGATGAGAAAGCTGATGTATTGTTGTGGCATAGGGACTACCGCCCTGATGGGGGAAGTAATTCGTTGCCACAAACATTTTTTTGACCTGGCCAGTGGCAGATACACCACGAATGGGACATCTTGCGACCACCGGTGTTGCAAACATCCCAAGGGTTTCGCTTAAAGTCTGGTTTTCTAACAGCGCTTCAGGAAGCACCTAAGATTGCCCAAGCATACCTGGCAGTGTTCAAAGGGTAGTCAAGGGAGAGAAAGCAGTGGATTCCAATTTCAGGATAGAAAAAAGGAATGACATATCTATAAAAATAGGTAGTATATGCCCAAATACTAGAAACTGAGAGGAACAATCATGAAAGCATAATATGATTCACGCATAGCGGGACACTTTGAAACCTACAAAACAATTGGTAGAATTAGGGCAAACTTCTTTTGGCCAAAAATGGAGGAGGCTATTACAGAGTACGTAAGAACCTATGAGGCCTGTCAAAGGAATAATGTCATCCGACATTTGAAGTTCAGGTTACTAAAACCCATAGAGGTTCCAATGAGACCTTAGAATACAATATCCATAGATTTCATAGTGTCACTGGCAGAGTCAGAAGGGTATACAAAGATATGGGCCATTGTAGACAGATTTTCTAAAAAGGAGCACTTTATACCACTAGCAACAGAGGTACCCATAGAGGAACTTGCCCTTATATTTCTAAAGCAAGTATGGTGATTGCATGGGCCTCCCGAATCAATTAAATCAGACCAGGATACTAGGTTTACATCTAATGTTTGGATGAGAATAACGGAACTACTACAAGTCAAGTTGAATATATCAACGGCTTTCCATCCAGAGACTGATGGGTAAACCAAAAGTGTGAAGCAGACACTTGAAAAGTATCTAAGAAGTTACTGCCCATTCCAAGATGATGATTGGGGATGACAGTTGCCTCTGGCAGAGTATGCATACAAGACATTGACCTCTGAATCTTCAAAAGCAACGGCTGTTGAAATTAATTATGGGTTTACTTGAAGAACCAATTGGTCTGGAGCAGTGTCAGATAATCCAACTATCTATCCAAATAGTGAGCTACTGGTCAAGGATTGGGAAAGTGCCAGGCAAGACATCAGAGATACATTAAAGCGGTCACAGGAACGGCAACGGAAATGGCATGATCAAAAGTGTGTAATGTGTCCTGAATATGTCACGTTGGAAGATGTTAATCAAGGTAGAGCAAAGAAGTCTTATCATGTGATGTTAGATAAAAGGAATATCTGCACCAAAGGTCCAATGGAAAAGGTTGAAGACAAGCCATTTGGACCCTTCGTCATTAAGCAAAGGATTGGGACAAGACCATATGAGCTTGAATTGCGTGCTCGATAGACTATACATGCCCGATTTAACGTGGGGCTTTTGGAACCCTATAGGAAAGATCCAATTGAACACCTGGATGCACGATTGCCTACTCCAGCCATTGTTCTTAATACTCCTAGTTATGCGATCTCCGGTGTGGTTGATAGGCGATGGTATGGAGGAGCCAAAGCCAAGTTTCCGCAGCCGTTTGTTCAATACTTACTCACGTGGGAAGGATACAGTCCTGAAGAAAACTCATGTGAACCATGTGAGATGTTAGAAGGAACGGCTCATGAAGTCTTAATCAGTTTCCATAAGCAATATCCAGTTATGCCTGAGGATCATCGTGTTAAGAGTAACAATGGAATACTAAAGAAACAAGACAAGCAAAGTGTAGAAACAGGCAGTCTGATAACAGACTGTCTAAAGAGGAGAGTGGTGTAACGACACTTGAGCAAGATAGCTACAAGTGACCACCAAACATGCCCAGCAGGTAAACCAAAGGGTAACCATGGTAGGAAAGGTCCTGTATATTAAGTATACCAAGTAGACTAGGATTAGTACCTAGAAGTCTACTAAGTGAATAGTAGCAGCCTCTTGCCCAAGGGCAAGAAAGGGTAACCCAAGTAGCCAAACTGACCTTGTTAGACAAGGTAACCTTTCTGAGGGATTTTTCTACAGAACTCAAGTAAACAATAGGAAGATTACGCGGGGCTCAGCAGAAACCTTATGGGGGGGTCACGCGGCCTTCACACAGGATTTTATCAATACCTGGGTAAAGTTACCCTACCTCGGAGATTGTGTTACTCAACCTTTGGGTCCAAGTTACCCTACCTTGAGATCATGTTACTATACCTGGTTCGGCGGAGCCATACCTGGACTTTGAAAGAAGACCCGGAAAGGAGTCCGGGATTAGATATTACTGGTACCGCTGGTGCCTTAAGTATACCAGACCTTGGTATAGCTACAGAAGGGGTTATGACTAGTGGGTAACTTGACTTGAGTGTTCAACACCCCCCTCTGGCCCCAATCTTAGGATTGTATGCACATGGCAAAAACATATGTAGTTGAGAAGCTCAATAGAAAATGTGATGATTGAAGGAGCTCTCAGAACACTGTATACGTCATCGCCATCCAACTGACCGGAATCTGTTTGCAGGATATATAGGGGAGGTGTGGGTCACTGCCCAAAGGCCACGAACGATCTCCTCTACACCTCCGGCGATTGAAATCTCAACACCATGAGAAATCATTGTCAACTCCACCCACCTCCCTCTCGCCCCTCTGATGGCCCCGCTGCCTAGGGGGTGATGACACTCCCTTCTTCTTCTCTCGTTACGGCCTCGCCTTGAGAAAGTGTTGTCCTAGGAGTTGTTTGAAGGTTCTTCTCACTCACGCCCTCGTCTCGCGGTCGCAAACCTCGCTTAGCGTCTGCCCCGGTTGGCTTTGCTTCTTTCTACGTTTACGGTCGGCGTTATGGTGTCCGGACCTTGGTGAAAGTACACCCTTGGTTCTATGGCTTGTCCCTCGCTGGGGAAAGCTTTATTCAGTAACTTCGCGGTACTCGCTATCGTCCTCTCGGTCCGAAATGTCTCTAGCATGGCCTGTTTGTCGGTTGTTTCTAACGAGTTATTTGCCTCCAACCGCCTTCCCCCGCCCAATCCTTTCGTCCCGCGGCTCGGTTACAGGCCCCCCGTTGTCTGTCGTTTGCCAGCAGTTGCATTGTCAGCATGGATGATTCTTTTGGCTGGCATCCTCTCTGCCTGGTGGCTCCAGTCGCCCCCTGCGATTGCCCACGGTCTCATTCCTCGGTTACGACTGTTCATCGTATAGCACTGCCTCCTTGAACGACTGTCAGCCGTGGTACGATGTAATTCTTGCTGGATTCCTTCATGTTATGATTGCGCCTCGTTTTCGCCACACGGGTGATGGCTGGCCCCTTTCGGTGATTGTTAGTGTAATGTTTACTCTATGTTTCGGTTGGGTTTTCTTTCTCATGGGTTCCTCTTGTTTGTCTTTCCTTTCGTTTGCATGGGTTAGATGTTTTGTTCCTTGTTTTATGCTCAGGCAGTGTTCTTTTTGTCAGTGGGTCGGAGTTCATGGCAAGTGGTTTTCCTGTTGGTTCCTGCTTGTAGGGTTTTGGGGATTTATTTTGTCGTCCGCTTCGGCCAGCCGATGTTGTTTTTCTCTCTTGTCTGCGAGATCGTGCGGTTGGGCCCACACCAGAGGGTCTTGGGATGATTGCTTTTTCCACTGGCGCCTGGTTGGATCGGGGTTCCCCCCCAGCCATATCTGATGATGCATGCCTGTTTTGTGCACGGTAGTTGTAAACAAATCCAAGTTGATATAAAAAAAAAAAAAAAAAAAAAGAAAATAGTCACTGCCCAAAGGGAGGTTGCCAACTTTGGTGCAATTAGACACCTGATATGTATAGGAAACATTGTACTAGCCCGTGGGTAGTATAAGAATCCACCAGAAGGTCAATTGGGAGTTTCAGGGAAAATTTAGTTTGCTTCCGGAACTGACTCCATGGTGTGTCTGTGCCAACCCCAGGTATTGTACCATATCTGACGGAGGTAATTGGACTCTAGAGGTATTAGTCTAGTCACGGTCAACATAGTAAATATTGGATTGGTTCTGTGTAGCACCTATGCAAGCCAACATAATAATACATCTTCCCCGGGGAGCTGAGTAGTTAATCAAATATGATATGTGCATAGGGTAGAGACAAATAACTACAAAGCTTGTCTAAGGACAATAATGCTGATGGGCCAGTGAGTCTGACCGACATATAGTCCAGACGTTGACAATACAGTTCGCCACTGGGATGTGAGCAATCATCTGATGTTTTCTCTCAGGTGGTTGGATTGGAGATGGATTGCAGAAACCACATCCTGTTCATGGGCTTAACTATGTCTGAGCTATCCGGCATCTCCGAATGTTTATACTGCCAGAGAGGGTGTCTAGGAAAATCCTGCGCTAAGCAGGATGCTTGTGAGAGGTCAGGGTAGTGATGGGGTGTTACTTGGCTCTATATCTATATCGAGTAGGTATAAGTGAAGAAGACCCTACCCAGAGAACCATCTATTCTCGAGAAGAACTTGACTTGAGTAAGGCTTTCAGGCATAATGATATTAAGTTTTACCGTTTGATTATTTATTTTAAACTTTACGTTTATCTAGATTCTACTTTGAGACTTTGGTGTAGTCACAACCATAGGATCAGTCTTCCTATAGGGTGCCCCCGTTACATTTATGAATTGCCAGTGGTGAACATTTACCAGTAGAATAGTTGTCTTTCAGTATGGTACATTATCAGGTGACTATGCCAAGATTGTGCCTTAGCCACATTCCTCAATAACTCACTTGCTTATAATAAATAACACCTCTTCTAGGTTTCTTACCTCAACATGTCAGACACAGCCCATCCTCAGATTTGAAAGCTATCTACAGCCAATGCACTAGACCTATAAGTCAAAAAGTAAAGTCATATGCGAAGGCAATTTCGAGATTGAAGATAGAATCCAGGGGACATGTACAGTCTTATTTCGGAGCGAAAAACCCACTATTGCGGCCACCGCATTACTGTGTGCAGTACCAGCAAGCCTGCTTCATGCAAGGTTGAAGGGACCTCAGATGAAATCAGAATAGCCAACAAATACCAAGCATACCAAGACAGCAAAGAATGCGGTTTATTTATACTTTGGGCCTCTAGATGAATTATATACCTCTGGGTGACTTTCTATGATCACCAAATGTGGAAATAGTATCCTGAAGAGGAATTGCCTCACTGGTGGTACTGATACTTCTCACTCCACTGTCATTGATTTATAGTTACTCCACTTTTAGGAAAGGAGCCTCTAGTTCTATATTTATAAGAAAAAAATAATAGCCTAAGACCGAAGAAAAAGACACAACAAGGGCGATCTACTCCCCTGGTTTCTCAGGTTTAACGAGGTGTATCACAAGAGAATAATTCTACCAGGAGAAATATATTACTATGATAAAATGGGGTTTCAGAGCGGGATTGAAAGGGACCTATGGATCGTAACTCCTGATTTTAGTTGGCAGCCTTCTCTCGGCAGCCTGACGAACTCTGAGTTGGAAACCTTATACGAGTCTATCTCCTGACATGGGTTGTCCTTCTACCTATCCCAAACCATCCAGGCCCTCTATATATGGAGCATTGGACAACTAAAACCAACTTAGAAGATGATGTATTACTAATAGTTTCAGATACAGGCTACTTGAATGACAGTCTTTCCTTGTAATTGCTTCCATACTTCGATAAATTCATAGCCAGTAGCATGGTTGGCATATAATGTCTCCGTATTCTTGATGGTCACTAGTCACGCTGAACACCAGAGTTTATTTCCTTCTGCCACGAGAAACTTATCATTCCCTTTTCCCTTCCACCTCATTTAATATATCTACTGCACCCTCTTGATGTGGCTCTCTGTCAGCCACTTAAGTACTTTCATGCCGAGACCATAGACCTGGCAACCCCGAGTGGGTACTCAGACCTTAGCAAGATTGAATTCTTATCTGCAATTACTTCTATTCAATATCAGGCATTCAAGCCTACAACTATTATTTTCTCCTTTTGCAAGACAAGTCATTCGCCCTACTGTCCCTCTTTTGTTTTAAACCGCTTTCTTGAGTTCAACACATCTATATTTGACCCACCCATAACTACCC
Source organism: Tuber microsphaerosporum (assembly GCA_003521225.1). NCBI lineage: Eukaryota > Fungi > Ascomycota > Pezizomycetes > Pezizales > Tuberaceae > Tuber > Tuber microsphaerosporum. The sequence goes on along the minus strand of QOVD01000389.1, from coordinate 5,251 downwards.
CTAGATCTCGTTCCTAGATTCACGTAGTTTCTACTCTCTATACCGTGAAATCGCTTAAACATCAAGCAGAGTAAGTTGAAGATGTAGATCTTCTATCATCAATCTTTAAAGTAAATCTTAATCCGTTTTTTAAAGGAAGTCTTACACAAGCAGATAAGAGAACTGATGCATGTCTAGGTGCCAACAGATACAAGGAGCTCAACTTTCCCGCACTACCTGACGAAATCATTCATCAAGGTTTCTACAAAAAGGGGACATACTTTATGCATATTAAGCCTCAGACCATGGGTTGAAAAAGACGGAGGAGGACACTCTGCAGAAGGTTGACAGAGCAGTGACAGAGCTGGAGTGCCTCACAAAAGCAGCCAATAATGATTGAATAACAAGCAGGAATCCTATATTTCGACAGCCTAGAGATACTACAGAGAGGCAGGCACCAATTCCCAAAAAAATACCCCCAAAGGGACCCAGGTGTTGCTGAGAAAATCTAATTTACAAGCGCTCGCTTATGAACATCTGGTATTGAGTAGTATCTGACGCTGAGCTGTAAGGCACCTACGAGAGGTGCCCCAGATTGTCAGCAACCGAGCAATCGTCGGTTGTGGCGGACCCACAACCTTGGTAAGGTTACCGGGAGTTGAGAAACGTTGAGCACTTCTCACAGGCAAGAAGTGACCGAAAACAGGGGATCGGAAAATACATGGTAAAAGATCAGTGCTCGCTACAAACTTACCGCTCATCGTTTCAGTCCCTTCTGGCCTGTAACAAGAATCTGGAGTTCGGTGTCATACCATACCGACTATCAGCCGGGCGGAATACGAGGGGAACCCGTCAAAAAAGATTTCATTGAACATGGTATGGCAGAGTGCAACTTTTTTGTGTTCGGGCCAAGACGAATAGCCTACACATTGGTACTAGTCTTACCATATCATCCCACGAGCCGCCGACCACCGGTATGACGGGGTATGGATCTTGTCAGCCGCATTCCTAGTTTGGCGTTTCTCAACGGCAGGCGGTCGCCAAGATTGGTTAGCTATTGTGTTCCTAGCACTTTCCAGAACTGCCCTCTTCTTATTATCAGTGACTGAAGCGTACCTCAATATCTTTTTTTCACTTCCTTATTTTTCATCGACTTGTTTGCGCGGCGAGAGTCCTTTAACAGAAGTCTGGCAAACTATCGTGAGTTTTGATCTTCAGGGTCTCAAACCACACTACATAGCCATCAATAGATTGTTTTGCTACACAATCCCTTAACCTGGTAAGGGGTCTTATTACCTACGCCATAGTTATTACCCAGAGAGGTTTCTGTGCGTGCAACCAATAGTACCATATCAAAACATCAACCGCGGAATGCCAAAATGAATCAACCAAAAGCGAAAAATATATGAGTAGCATGAGCAGAAGCTCCAGAATCCAATCGAGGATATCAAAGGAAACCCGGAGGCAAAGCTAAGTCATGTCGCAGTCCACTATGCAATCCCGTGGAATACCTTATACAACCGACTTAATGACAAAACTAAACCTGCACGCTAAGCTCATCTAGAGCAAATGACCCTCACTTCTGAAGAAGATATCAGTGTCTTAGAGTGGGTTGCAAAGTGGGATGCCCTAGGCTTCCCTCCTAGACATAAAGAGCTTATACAAATGGTCATAAATCTCCATAATATGAATCATGATGGGGAAATTACGATTAAGAGCCAGAGAGATCACTATGTGACTTGATTTTTGGCCAGCCATAACGAGGTGGCAACTATTGTATCCGAGGCAATGGACTGTGACTGCATGCTTGGACTGAATCCTGAAACATAGAAGATGTCCCTCAACCGGCTTAGTGAATGCATGACTAGTGTGGAAATTGATCCTGATGACATCTGGAACTTGGATGTCAAGGGATTACAAATGGGAAAGGGTGGTGGAGCCAATGAACTGGTCATATCTCAAGTTCGAGTGAAAACCACAGGAAAATGAATGCAGCAAGGCAATCACAAGTGGGTTACCTTGATTGAAGCTGTCTCCACTCTTGGAAAGGTACAGCCTGCATTTTACGTCTATGCTGGTAAAGCCAACTATTCTGTATGGCCTAATAACTCTGAGATTGATAGCAGAACTGTATTTAGCTTCACAGACAATGGCTGGACCAGGGAGTTTATTGTATTAAGATGGCTGAAAATGCACTTCGAGGTCTTTGCTCCTCCTTCAAAACATGGAAACAAATGCCTCCTGGACTGCAATTCAACCTCTGCATAGCTTCTTACTAAAGGGCTAATTTATTCCTCTATGTGAAAGAGCAAGAAAGAAAGCATTCGCTAGTTCAACTATTGGTTCAGCATGGGCAGCCACTGGCATCCATGCTCTTAACAAAATTCTCATTCTGACTGACCCGCAAGTAACTACAAGCCTCCAAAGCGTGTAACTGAATCACTTGCTACTCCATAAACCGTCCGGGCCTTACCCCATTGTACTCCTTTGAGTTGAGCACAGCTAATTCGGACTACACTTCCCTCAAATCTGGAGGATCCAATTATGCAAATTAAGGACCTACAAAATTGTCTTACAAAAGCTGAAGCAGATGTAATAATCTCAAGTGAAGAGCTTGGCCAGTATATGGGACGTGGTAAGCCTGCCCCAAAGAGTAGAAAGGCCCTCTCTCGTGCCTGGTATGCTTCACAGGAAGATTTAATGGAGGCAAGATGTGGTGTAGTTGACCCACTGGATAAGAAGGCCATACCTGCATCAAAGAAACGCCATGTTAGCAAAAGGAAAGCAAAGCAAGCAGTAGAAGCCTCTACTGGGCTCGAGTCTGATGAGGATTTGTCGGTCATGCAAGTAGATTCTGACTCAGACAACTGTGAAGGATTGGAATCTGAGAGTGACCGAAGCCACTATTCACCAGCCCAATCAGATGTTTTATCCTATCCTGCTCGGCCCCAAGTTCCTCCTACCACTTCCCCAATAAGTCAATCTTCCTCATTCTCAGAACCAGCACCAGAGACTATGCCCTGATTAACAAGGTCTCTTCGTAAACAATCGTCCTCAAACTAGTGCTTAATCAAGTTTCACTGTATTTTCTTACTCCAAAAGTTTCTGAATTTTGTCTAGTCTTTTCAAATGTATCTACAAATGGCAAATGATTCCTTGTATTGAATTATAGCTTGTGATTTTTTAAAATATACAAGTTGTGGTCATTTTTGATAATAGGATTGAAATTCTGTGTACTACTTGTTTTGGGGTAATAACTACACCGTGGGTAATAAGACCCCCAACCATGTTAGTAAGGAGTAAATATCGAACCTGCACGAAAATTCGCGAGCTTTGATGGTATTGATTTGGTGATGAGATAGCAATTGAATATATTGTTGACGGACTCCAGCTGGGATGGAAAAGTTTATGTGAGACGCTCCCCAAGCGGTTTGGGAAAGCCGAAGTGAGTAGTAGTGGTAAATTAATACTGAAGGGGCACAATTTGTTGCACAGGGCGATTGGTGTAGGTATCTTGAGATTGGTTAGTAGATTTTTGGCGAGGTGTTCCAAACCTCCCAGCCGGTCCGTCTTTGGGCCAGTACGGGACGGACTATAGCGTTTAGTTCGTCTTCTCGGAGGTGCTAGGACGGAGTTTAAGTTGCCTAGGAAAGGTAGGACGAGATACAGGACTACCATCTTACCACATAGGGTTTTATGAACGAAAATGACTTTGTTAAACTATGGGTTTTTACCAATGCTGGAGTGTTTCCGAGATTCCCTTGGTACTCTCCCCAGTTTTTATTTGATTTTATTGTTTTATAAACTAAAGCCAGCACGTTTACCCAAACTGTTAAAAGAGGATAGGGGTCAGTTGCGTCACTGTCTATAGCAGTGGGGCGGGGGTTGTTGGCATGAAATAGTGGATATTTGGACAGAACAATAAAAATACCCCACCCTAGGACAGCGAAGCACGAAGAGGAAGAATAAAGAAAGACAAAAAATAAAACGTTATATCGCATTTTTTTTTGGCAGTTATTCTGCTGTTATCATCAGATTGTTTAAGGATACAGGGAAGAGGGTAGAACCGAGAAATCAGGTCACAAATTCAAAGTTTTAGTAGTTTGAATACCGCGTGATGGGACATGACTGGTGCTGCTACCCGCCGTCCCACACCGTCCCCCACCGTCCCCCACTGTCCCCCACAGTACCTCACTGTACACCTGAGTGCCACTGCCTCATTGCATAGGGCGCACCGTGCAACCCGAAGACGGCCATCTTTCGCATTCGCATCCCCGAACTGACTACACACCTCCATCCGCCTTTCCAGGACTCTTGGCACCATCCCCAGACTGCCAGGAACACTGTGGTTGGGTTTAGCTTGGGGTTGCGGTAGCTCTGGATCATGTCCTTCACCAGGCGCCCTTATTCGGGAATGTTTCTGGGCAGGTTCTTCATTGTGGAGGGCTCAAAACCCTAGTTTTTGCTGCTTTGGCAGAGGATGGGTTGGGAGGCTAGTGGTAAATTAAGAGGTTACCTTACGCTGGTGATTTAGTCTAGAGGTAGCATCTATACCCATGCCCTTCATTCCAAAAATTTTATCCTAGTACTATCCCCACAGAGGTGCGAAGAAATGTATGATACAAGAGAAATTACCCCAAGGTTGTAAAGGTGAGTCTCTTTAAACGACACTTGCACGCTCTGGTCACTCAATCCTTGTATTGTTAACAAGAAGAAGAAAAGCCGCGTATGTTGCGAAGACCTGCTAAACCTCCTATCACAATGGTTGAATCGAAAGCCTGTCCATAATCTTGCACTTTCCTTTTCTTAAGAGCCCAACAAGGCGTACAGTGCATGTGCATACAAACAGGTTGCTGTATCTCAATGCCAACCCTGCCTAGATTCCCATCCCATTCACCAATAGGAGATTGAAATAACCTTAACAAGAGCACGCCCCCTTCAACCTTCCCTCGGCTTCGGGAGAGCTTGTTTCCTTTCACAAGATAAGGGATTTGTTTATCTGATTGCTAGTCAAATGTCGAATCTCAGGAAGAGGTCACCAAAATGGACTGCTCTCTCACTAGGCGATCACTATAAAAGAGGGCAAGGAGGAGGAGGAAGAAGGACACGAACGATCTCCTCTCCACCTCCGGCGATTGAAATCTCAACAACATGAGAAATCATCGTCAACGCCGCCCACCCCCCTCTCCCCCCTCTGATGGCCTTGTTGCCTAGGGGGTGACGACACTTCCTTCTTCTTCTTTTACTATGGCCTCGCCCTGAGAAAGTGTTG
>QOVD01000388.1:39290-72541 GCA_003521225.1 Tuber microsphaerosporum | reverse complement strand
GGGGCAACAGGGGGGGGTGTGCTGTAAAGGTGGGAAGGGGGGTAGAAGACGGTTCAGGGAAAGGGAACGTGTGCTAGGCAACGAATTGGCTAGCAGGAAAATGGTTCGGGAAAAGACACCACCAAGCTAGCGGTACGGGACTGTCGCTAGAAAAAGTTGGCCGCCCGTTCTAGAAAGAAATATAGCAGGTACTGTACCGATTTCGTGTTTGTAGGGGTACTGTACGGTGGAGGAGGGATATACTGCAGGATCACGACGGACGGGAAGCGTGCGATTTGAGAAGGGAACAACCAGACCCAGGTTGCAGACGGTTACCAGCAAGGGAAAAAAAAAAAAGTGTGGTTCTGTAGCTGCTGACACAGCGGCGAAGCTCTTGCGTACACAGGGGGCGGCGGGCAACACTTGGAATGACAAGAAGAGATAATGAAAGCGATAAAGCTGTCCGGGGTGGAGGCAACGACGTCAGGTAGTATGAGGACGGAGAGGATAATTGGGAGAATGTACGGTATAGTAAGGTATGGAGATACGTATAAGGTAGGTGGGTAGGTGGGTAGGTGGGTAAGTAGAAGGTAGGTGGGATAAAGATTGAGGGCTGAGGTTTTGACTGGACCGGAGAAATTATGCAGGTTGCTGCTACTCGATCTCGTCCTGCGTCTTTCTGCTTGACTTGCTTCTGCTTCTGCTTTGCTTCCGCTCCTGGTCCTGGACGATGAGAAGATGGATGATGGAGGGGGGAAGACAGCGATGGTGGCGGCAACGAGGGGGGGGAGAAAAAAGAAGTCTGTACTGTAACGTATGTATCGCACAAATGAGCATACCATGCACAGCTTTGTTCGTGAGGTTGCCACCTCTCTAACACGGGAATGTTTCTTCGGAGGTGCGTTGAAAGGCTTAACAAAAAACTAAGTACCTACAAACTTTCTAGAGGCTCGGCAGCGGCGGCGGCGGCGGCGGCTCGGAGCTCCAGAGAGAGGGGAGAGGATGTGACTTGTGGAAAAGTGTTCTAATAGGGTGACTTTTTCAAAAAATAAATAAAAAGGAATTGAAAACAGGAATACAGTAAGAAAAATAAATATAGGTACCGGTACCCTTATTCACAGCACTGTGCAGTGAAAATACAACTGAAAGGTTGGTAAACGGTGGAAATGTGAAGAAAAAAAAGCACCCGGATGGCAGGCAGTTGTGAGAGATATAGTGACACTGCAGCGATAACGCACTTAGAATAAAGGAGAGGGAGAATGGCACGAATTGTGGGTGATAAATAGTGGGGGAGGGATGGAGGAGAGGGGGTAGAAGTAGCAACAAATACAGGGCGGCGGCGACCAACTTTAATGGGGGATGGATGGGATGGAGAAGAATGCAAGCTGGTTGGAGGTCGAGTGGAGGAGAAAGGGATGAGGGTGATGAGGATGATGAGGAGGAGGAGGGGGGGAAAGAGGAGAACAGGATTGACTGGAGAGATGGCTGCTGCTTTTCCCACCCTGTTTGGCTGGCTCTTTCGGTCAGGGTTTCAACAGTAACCTCACGATGTCTTCCCACCCGCATACCCAATTTTCCATCGCTCCACTCGTCCCCAGTGAAGGGAGGTAGACAAGCGGTCTATACCCCTGCAATCCACAAAAACAGACCGCCATCGATACCTAATCGGCATGTACGAATACTTATCTGGCTGGGCTTTCCATCCACCATTCAATCATTCAATCATTCAATCATTCAATGCGGGGGCTTTCTCGAGCACCACAAAAAAATTAAAAAAAAAAAACAATTGTATGGAGAAGGGATTTGCACTTCAAGCGACGCCCAATTTCTCTCCTTTTCAATTATCCCCACGATAGACCCATTCACAAGCTCGAAAAATAGATACAGAATTTAATGCAATCGTAGGGGAAAAATAAAAAATAAAGAGGTCCTATCATAGGTTATCCCTTTTAGGACAAGAGTTGTGCTCCCATTAAATCCTTGGCATTATACCCAAGCCAAATGGGTTTACGCGGATGCCGTTTGGTCACTTTCTCCACTCTCCCCTCCAACTTTTTTCCTCACTGAAGCTACTCTCAAAACACCTTTTTTCCTCGGACCCCCCCNCCCCCCCCCCCCCCGAGGAAGCCAGTGCGATAAAACGATACTAGCTGAAGCTCCACGACAACTGCATCCTTACAATTCCTCACTTCTTGCTGCCAAGGGCAGTTCCAGATCGTGCTTGCCTTGGCCACATACGTACCCGTATTCACAAGTACCCTACCTCTTTACCGCTGCCGCTGCATTCTTCATCAGCTCAAAAATAACACATTTATTTTTTCGTCAAATAAATAACTAGAAAAAAAAAAAGAGAGAGAGAGGATATCGAAAAGGAAAGAGAAGGAGGACGCATGAACATTTCTAACAATACCCCAAGTTCAGTAAACAATCCGGTTTACTTTTTTTTCTTTTTTTTCTCCGAGTTCTCCACCAGCCTCCGGCCTAGCAGCCACCCTTCGGAAGTCATCCACACATCTCGCGCACCTCCCATACCTGTCTCTCCTCCGTCCTTCTAGCTTTGTCGTCATGGCTGCTGAATCCTTCCGAGCGCAAATGAACTCTATGGGGTGGTCGAGGAGGGACGAGCCTGCCAATACTTCCGCTTCATCTCCTTTCATGAACAAACTATCATCCTTGAATCCTTTTGGTACCGGTAACGGAGGGTATGTCCGGCTTCCTACCAGTAATTCCGACCCCCCTCCGCAGCTCCCAGCCCAAACTCGTCAAGAAGAGGAAGCGGGATGGTTGGCATGTGAGTCTTAATCTCCATTGATTTCGTCTTCATCTCGTTCTCCTTCTCTCCCCATCGGTGCCGGTGTGGCTCATTCGGGGGAGATGGTGGCGGTGTTATCCACCGCCCCGCCCCCTTTGATGAAGCCTAGAGCTATTGATGCTCCAGTATTATGAAATAAAACCGATTTTCAGCGTCAACCGGTGTGTGTCCGAGGGGAAAACGAGACAAAAAAACAAAAAAACAAGCTCGTCTATGCAGAGGAACTCTCGCTGATCTGGATCCTCATCTTCCGAGCGAATCATATAGTGAGCCGATGGGATCGTCTGTTAGTGTTTGCGGCTTGTAACCTGGGAGCTGCAGCCTGCTTTGTTGTCTGCTTTTTCCTATTCCCAATACTTGCGACAAAACCTAGGAAATTCGCAGTGCTGTGAGTGATGTCGATCCCTTCTTCTACAAGCCACATGGTCGCCCAATAGTATGTTCAACTACTAACTGGATGTATCAGCTGGACCATGGGATCGATATTATTCCTAACATCCTTCGCGGTTCTCCAGGGCCCACTCGCATACGCGGCGCACCTTCTTTCGACTCCAAGATTACCCTTCACAGCAGCATATTTTGGAAGCATAGCCCTGACTCTGTATTTTGCACTTGGGGTATGTCTGAATCCTTTACAATTTGTTTCTCAATAAGTCTCAGGGTGTTTCCCATGGTCTTGTCACTGGGTCTATCATTGTTCCCGTGAGGCATTCTATGATGAAAGGGTATGCTAATGACGCGGGGCTAGGTACAATCACTTTTCCTCACTCTAATCTCCTCGATAATCCAACTTGTGGCTTTGGTATGGTATCTCATATCGTATTTCCCTATGGGATCATCAGGTATATTTTGTCACCTTTGTACCGGGCAAAAAGAAATATTGCTTGCTGGGAAAGAAGCATGTTCTAACGCATACCCGTACCGCATAGGCTTGAGATTCGCGAGCCAACTGGGGGCTAGACGAGCTGCAGCATGGATGCAGGGCTAAAGCTTGAAAGGCTCAGATCATTCGTTGTGCGAATCAAATCAAAATCTCACTGGCCTCTTTTGAGACATCTGCCTGTTCACATGGTGGATATTAGAAAAGAAACAAGAAAAAGAAAAAACAGAAAAAGTACCTGCCTCATGAATCATAATGGGATTTTGAGACCTTTTTTGCCTGGCTACGGAATAATGATAATAATAATGAGCGGGGTTAGCCTGATGTGTTGACATGTATCTTTTCCGCATTTTTATTTCCCTGGGATGTGTCTTTGGGGCGGGAAGGTGTCTAGGTACCGTAGGCGCAATGAGGCATCAAGGGAGGCGGGGCAGAGAAGTGAACCAATACATATGTGGAGGTGGCTGTGTGAAACGGAGGGGTATTGGAGGGGGGTGAGGGGAGACAGTACCGGTACTCGTACAGCGACATCTGATATGGTAGTACTATTACACCAGTATGTAGAAAGAAAGGCCACCGGTACGGCGCCAGTAGGTGTCATTAATGAGACCGGAGCGCGAGGAAACATTGTTGAAAGCGGTTGGTGTGTCGTCGCAGTTGTTTTTCTTTTCTTTTTCTTCTTCTCTCGGTTGACTGTGCCCGTATACATCATCGTGCCTTAGAAACATACAAGTACAAGTACGAATAGCGTATTTTCCTGAAGCCCAATTATCTAATTTTGTGCGTTGCGATATTATATCACTTTTTTTGAGAGAGAGGGCTCCCTTCCTGCCTGTACAGTACAGTCCTGTCTAAAAAGTCCTTGTACGGTCCATGACAACGGCAACACTTCCATACCACCTCCTTAATCTTGAGTTTTCCACCTCATAAATAGATTAAAAAATTAATAGTAAGGTTGCAAATTAACCTATAACTTGTAAAGAAAGAGAGTATAGGATTTTTAAGCTGGAAATTAATTAATAAATATTTGATTTAAAGTACTGCAATAAAATATAGGCAGGGTTTTAGGCTAATTTAAGGGTCAAAGTAGTGAATAATCTTTTAATTCTAACAATATCAGATTTGATGAACAGTACCTGTATATGGAATATATGCTAAAGAAGCTATAGGAGTATTGTTTCTGATATATTCTGGATTTGAGGCATGTTGAATGGTACTATAAATGGTTATATTGTATATGGTATTAAAAAGTAAAAAGAGTGTCTATTCTTAAACTCAAATCCTCAATATAGATGATAAGAACTTTATCAATAGGTTCAATAGCTTCTAGGCAGTTGTATTAGAAGAATAAGTCTCTAGTCCCTACTCTGTTATAGAAACATCTTTTTTACAATATCATAATTGATATTAACTTAAATACAATAAGCTTACTATATAATTACAGATTGTCCTTGCCTATGCAGGAGAAAATGGATTTAAGTTTCAGTTCTATCTTCTTAAAATAGGCTCATGCTAGTAGAAACTAATTTTTTAAATCAGATATTAACTTGGATATTATGGTGGTTAGCAATAAAATATTTAAATAGTGTAAATCTTAGAAAATGATGGTACTTCCTCAAAAAAAACTTAATCCAAGGAGTCTGGAAGTAAAGTAACCAGAATATTGGTTATAGAATATGGCTTACTACCTATTAGAGAGTTTTAAATAATTTACTGAATACAATTTGCATAGTAAATAAAAATCCAAAAAATAGGTATTTTTAATACCTGAATTCATTAGACATTATAACATGTTAACTATTTCTTATTTTGTCCTGACTTTTCTACTAAATAAATATTTACCAAAATTGGAGAATAGAGTAAATAGGGAATTTTATACCACATACTCTTTTGTGAAATTATTATCTATAAATTTAGGTTGTCAATTACTTTGAATTGAAGGGTAGTGCTGTTGCCGGCAACAGTACGAGAACTTATTAGACACGACTGTACAGTACTCGAGTATGGCAACTTAGGGTATGGCGTGATAGGTACCGGTACCCTGCCGTTGCCTGACCTCACCCACAGCCTATCGGCCTATTCGTCTATCTATCCGTCAGCACGGCTATCAAACCGATATCAAAAACTCGAAATCCGAAATCTCGTCATCCCCCTCCCCGTTCGTCCGAAAAGTGGCCCTGTTTTCCTCCTCTTTTCATTTAGGTTTTTGGGATACTGCTACCTATATATCTGTATCCACCACCACCAGCCCATGCGTCGGTGACCAGGTTTCTAATGACCCTAAATTCAACTAAACAAGAAACCTTATATACTTCCTCTAGAGCTGTGGGCTGAGATGGCGGCTGAGGAGGGATGTCGTTTATTCCTTTGTCAAGTCCCTGAATTTATTCAATATAACTACAGGAAAATCCCGGCAAACATCTTAAAGTATAGCCCTAGAAAAGCCCATATAACGAGAGAAACATCTTCACCGCCTAAAACAAACAAAATAAATAATTGTAAAACCAATTAAATTTATCCGGCAGTAAAACCCCATTCAAGACTGATTCCAAATTCAAATTAGATATTATCTCATTGTAAAAGGAAAAATTCCCACCCTAACAGGAAACGTTTCACATGTTTTTGTTACAAGCAAGGAAAATCTCTTGATCAAATCCTTGCCCTTGTGTTTCCATTTGAGATGGTCCAACCCCTTTCCATATGTCAAACAATTTGGGATTCTCCCATAGCCGGTGTCAGTCAGGGAAGGGCCATTCAACTATATGTTAAAATGTCTGTGGGACATGTCTGCATTAATCAATTGCAGGTTCTTGGGCCTTGTTTGACCAATCTTTTTGTAGCTTGAGGTAGCTCTTGTTTGCTCCTATTTAGTATTATCCTACCAGATTGGAACTTTGGGAGAGTTATGAAGTGATAGCATTCTCTGTATAGTAGGGGGTGCGCGTAGGGGTCGCTTACTATATATAATACTTTCGGTTCCCGGTCAGCTCAACAGGGAAAGTAAGTCACCCATAGAAATGTTCGTATCATACAGTAGGTGCTCTTATGTAGTGCCGGTAGAGAGTTCCGTAGACCGCATAACAATTTACTAAAGAGACTGCTGTGGATACTGGGGCAAACATGTCATCAGCAAAAACTATTCACAGTTCAAAAGCCGGTGATATGTCTACCAGGGATAAGTTTTTCCTTGCTTGCTGCCGAGTTCCAGACCGGATACCTAAGGCGGTAATTCCTTATATATACAATGAGCCCAATTATAATACAGCCCAGCCACAGCAAAGCAGGGTCATTATATTTAATAGAATCTAACCAAGAGATTTTATTTGAGGGAAACCGTCTTCAGGTGCAGTAGCTCAAGAAAGGCGTTTTTTTCTCTTCTGGACTCCATTCTTACGACTTCTATAGATATTTTGGGGGTGTTTGGGGGGGTGTTATACGAATTTCGTCCTATTATATGCAAAATGATTTATATGTTACCTTATCACCAGCGTTACTTTCGTTTGCCTATTTACAACTCTAGCAGGGACTCAAAGTTTGAGCTTTTCAACCTTTTCCATTCAGAGCTTTCCTGTCGATTAGGTATGATATGTCTCCTGTTATATTATAATATGTAGGCCCGGAGCCATTTTTTCCTCAACTATCGTTCCTAAATTTTAATACCCCTAAGTTAATAATAGGGTCACAACGCGGTAGGGATCAAGCAAAGGTGAGGTGGTGGTGATATGATATGATGTTGATGTCAGCTATAGTAACACAAGGTATGTTGCCTTTTTCCTATTTACGGGTACCCGAATTAGAGTACGAGCGTACCGTATTCGACTTTTATTTCCCCCTGCTCGTACCTGATACAAGTGCCAGTTATATATATATACCTAGCCTTAGCCCAACCCGGCCTAGTCCATTCTATTCTGTTCCGGTCTTAACTTTTATCCTGCATACTAACATAAGCAGCAAGTACGTAGCGGTGGTGGTCTACCCCCATCCGGTAACTTAACCCAGTAACAATCCCCCCAGACAGGGAAGCCAAACCACAACAACACAGGCATACTGCGCTAGCTAGCTGGGTTAGGACCCCTCACCAATCTCCATCCAAACCGGAGAGCGGCACTGGCAGGTTAATAGCTTTTGTCAGGCAGGCCAGGCAGGGTGGACGGAGGTGGGGTCTTGACGGTGAGATTTGGGGCTTATCCATGGGTTCTATTAATTAATTTATATGTATCGTGCTCTGATGGATGGATGGATGGATGGATGGATACATAGATGCGATGAATCGCAGTGGAGGTTTCCGTTTTGGCTTTACCTCGTTTTGTTGAGGCGTTTTCGTATTTATTAAACTCTTTTTTTTTTTTTCCTCTTCAGATACCGGTATGGAGAGATTTTTGGGATGCGGGGATGGAGTGGGTGGGGGTTATTATACTTTTGCGTGTTTGGTTTGGTGGGGGTTGAAGGAGGGGGAGCGGATATGCGGGGAAGCTGGTTCTAGATCCGATGCTTATTTTCCAACACTAGTTTGCTAATTAATTTAAATTGTAGGGTAGATTTCCATCTCCTCTCTTTTTCTTTTCTTTTCTTTTTCTTTTTCTTTTACACACTTTTCGATGAGGTCGGTGGCAATAACAATAAGAGATTGAGGGGAAATACTTTTTTTTCTTCTTTCTTTCTAGCCGGGGCTTCGTTTTGTGGAGTTTGCTGGCTTGGTTTTTGGCTGTTTAACCTATTCTCCCCGCTTTGGAGTCGCACTTGTGGTTTTTGTGGTGGGGGAGAGGGAAAGAGATCGAAAGATGGGTGATATGATACGGTATGATATGGGAGGCAGGATATAATATCATTTGTGTGATGATGATGGACGCTGGGATTTAGGAATGCGGATTGTCCCTTCGACTTTGATCCATTATATCATACCCCGATTTTAATGCTTGCGTGGACGCTACGGTGAACGTTGCCCCCCGCTGCCCCGGATGGCCAAAATCAAAAGTATCTGTCCGGTACAGCGGATGATCCGGTGGCGACAGGGCGGGTTTCGGTATTAAGAAATTTAGAACTCTCAGAAGCTCATACGGGACAGCGGGTATCCGGACTATCGAGATCATGAATAGAGGGGTGTGGCTGTACTGTACGAGTACAGTGCATACCGGTACTTAGATTGGACATACTTCTGCCCTAACCTCTTCCCCATCGTTACAATTAATTTCCCTACTCCCCGTAATAGGCTTAACCTTTAGGGCGGTATTATAACGGTATCGTAAACGGATCCACTGGGTGGGGATTAGGGAGTTGGTATGGTAAAGTGGGCTTTTTTTTTTTTCCCACAGGGGAAAAATATTTCTCGCAGTTCACTCATTTTCTTCTTCTCTTTGCTCGCCGGTCTGGCCCTCCGCATTTCCACCAATCGTGTGGCTTATAGGTGTGAATGAGAGATACCGGTACAGCAATGTACCGTAGTGTACAGTACAAGTACAGTACGTACTTGTGTGGGAAGAAAGTATCGCGGGATGAGGCATGTCATGACAGGGAGACTCTTTTCCCTATGTAGGGCGTACTGTGATTGGCTCTTCGGGGGAGGGGGCGGCACGGGTGACCGCGCTGGAGGAGGAGGAGGGGAGGAAGGACAGGTGGATGGATGGATAGGCGTTGGATGAGGGGGTGCTGAGTGCCGGCACTGAAAAGGGCTCAATGGGGGAGTGTGTATATGTGTGAGATTGTGAAGGGTTGATTGATTATTATTCAGATTGGGTTATGATTTGAAGGCTGAAGCTCAGGAATGAGTGAGATGTAGATCAGATACGATACTCGAGTACTGATATGCACAGTAAATCGGCGAAAAAGACAGATAGGTGCAAAAATTAATCAGAGGTACTTTTGCTGGGACTGGGATTCTCTCTTACAAGTACCGGTATATTGAACGGGTTAGGTCAATTTATCAAACTATTCAGTCTCTAGTGTTTTGTGAGTAACTTTGACATATCCTCCTCATACATTGTTACATCTTTGTCTAGGATTGTTTTTTGTCTGTTGCACACAGCGATTATGGTGTTTGGTGGGGTTCATCTCCCCCCATCTTACTCACTCTCTTGACTCTGGCGATCTGTAGCGTTGGGTGAAGGTTTGCCGTACCGAATGTAAGGGTAGGATAGTTTAGAGTAGGGGAAGGAAGGGAAGAAGGAAGAAGGGAAGAAGAAGAAGAAAAAAAAAAAACGAATGTTTTTTTTTTTTGCCCGCAATTAACCCCTCCTTTTGCCCCACCGAGCCTCAATTTGTCTTTCCTTTTTTGAGCTCAATTTTTTCAATTCGTTTCCCTTTTCACTTTGCACCTTTCTCCCTCATCTCTCACCTTTTGTTTCCACCGTGGGATACCTTAGGGCACACTATCTCACTCTGTTCGTCTCGTTTCTACGAGACTGTCCCGTGTTTTGTGCCCTATTCTACACCTCCGTAAAACTGCCATCACTATTCACCGCTCCTTTCCTCATTCACGGTTCATCAAGCCCACCCCACTAGCGAAGCGTTCTTCAAGCGTTGCTTGCACCTTTCTGCTACTTCTGGCAGAAACGACTTTATCACAAGCCCGCTGGTTCTCCCTCCCAACACCTCCATCCTTCCAATCCCTGGACCTATTTTCCCTTCACCCTGATCCGCGTTTGCGGTCTTCTCGCTTTTTCCTTAAAGCTTTTTTTTTTTCTCACTAAACCAAAGCAGTCACGGTCACTCCAATCCTTCCTTCCTTCAATCTTTTCTTCTTTTTTTATTTTTACCTCTGCAAGCCCAGGGAACTAAAACAAAAAAAATAAAAAAATAAAAATACAGAGTGTAAAGAGAAAGAAGTCTGTTCCCACGACTCATTCTCTCTCACACATAGAAAACTTGCACTCCAATCACACAATACTACGATTTTGTGTGTGTGTGTGTGCGTGGGTGTGTGTTGTTTGATCAGGTACGAGTCT
Source organism: Tuber microsphaerosporum (assembly GCA_003521225.1). Lineage (NCBI taxonomy): Eukaryota > Fungi > Ascomycota > Pezizomycetes > Pezizales > Tuberaceae > Tuber > Tuber microsphaerosporum. The sequence continues at coordinate 61,929 of QOVD01000388.1, read as the reverse complement.
TATTTATGAAAGTCTGAAATCGTTCGTTTTCTTTTCTATTGTTTCGATGCGTGTTTGCCCGGTCTGCTTCCGCGGTCCGGGAGTTTTTTTTTTTTTCTCCCTCCCTCACTTTGTATATTTTTTTTTTTTCTCCCTCTTGCGATTTTTTTTTTCCTTTTAGGGCTTTTTCTCCTCCAATAAGTTATTATTGCTGACCCATCGTCGTCATTCTTAACCTCCAACACAGACACCGGTGACTCTCCAGCAATCCGCCAGATTTTTTTCGAGGGGGGGCCAAAGGTTTTTTCTCTCCATTCAGGGAACAAAAGCTCCTTTGACTCTCTTCCCACTCAACTCTGTCGCTTTCGCCTCCTCCTCCTAGCTTCCCTTTCCTCCGATAGCGATCCGGTTCGGTTTACAGCCGACCTTGGCTCGTATTGTTTGTCTGACCTTCCCTCGACTGCCTTTCACTGAACGAATTCCCGTTCTGTCTCAATTCTTGACGAAAGTCTACGTCTCCGTTTCTCCTAGGTAGAAACTTCTCTTTTCCTCTTAGTCAACACCTCCGTCGACCGGGCTGTTCAGGTATCTTACCTGGGTTACTTGTACCCGCTCAACACCTACCGTGCTTTGCTTTTCCCGTCGATAAAAATAAAATAAAAGGATCAACGAACCAGCGTTGCCTTACGGTTTCGCTTTTCTACGAGTTTCCGGGCGAACCCATTGGGAGAATAATATCCCCCGCAGGTCCTGGCCAACTTAAGAAGCCATCTGTTCTCTGGTTTGCTTGTGCTCTTTGTGAGAGTTTTTGCAACGGTTAAGGACTTGATTGCCCCGCCATCCTTTTTTCTTTTTTGAAAGCCGGTTTTCTCGTCCCTAAGCTATTGCAACCTTGTTGACGGTTCAATCTTTGAAACCCTCACCAAGCACGGCAACTTCCATCCCTCTCTCTCATATTCTGTAGGAATTTGTGCTAGGTCATAATATCCTTTCGCATCATTCCCATCGAATTCCTGTGATAGAGGTACAACTTTCTCCCTCATAAGCCTTCTCCGTGCCATGACTACGTCTGGAAGCAGGCCATCAAACTCCACGGAGAATACATTCTCCTACGCCGCTGCGGCTTCCGGGAAAAATTCTACTGGTCCGGCAACTAGATCGCAATCTACTACTTCAAAAAACCCTGCCGTTTCTCCAAACGGTTCCGTGGGTGCACAACGTCCTGTGTCATCGGCTTCGTCGTCAGCGGCGCACAACATGAACGGTAGTACCGCTCCAACAACGGGGACTTCTACCCCCCACTCAGTTTCAATGCCCGATCCCCATCCAAAGAAGAATTCAGATATGGCTGCCGCTATTCCGGCCGCCTCAGTTTCATCGCCTAGCCCTAGGACTTCGCCATCAGTTAAGCCTAAAGAAGACGACTCTCTATCAACTATATTATCCGTGCCGGAAGATAAAGCAAATTCTTGGGAGAAACAGTCCCAGACTTCTAGCCATGCAGATAACAAGTCGAGCTCTGGGAGTAGGACCCCAGATGTTCCTAAGGGTGGTGATCTTATCCCAGCTTCTATTCCTCCAGTAAATCCCTGGAAGGTAAGATCCGAGAATACCGCTAGAAAACCCCCTGCTCCGGCCCCTGCAATTCCAGCACTCCCGAAGTCTATGGCGGGCCCTAACACTGCCCCCGCAAAGGTCAGTAGTGAGAGGCCGACTGAACGCGGGATAGTTGCTGGAAAGGAAGGTTCGGCAAATGGCCCATCTGAAGCTCAGGATAAAGGGAAGGGTGAAGAGCTATCGAACGCAAGTGGAGACTGGAAGGATCCTCAGGCAAAGGATCGTAAGAAGGGTGGAGAGGCTACTAAGGCTAATGACTTTGTTGGAATTGATGGTATGGATCTATCGTCATACATACAATCTTTGTGGATCCGTGGCCCGCTAACTTGCACCGATCTTGTAGGTGGAGTTCCAAGAAAATCGGGGAGGAAGGGTCAACAGGAGAAAGAGCCAATCGCCCCCGTTCTTCCGCCTCCGGTAACCGACACAGAATCTTGGCCGACACCGGAGACAGCCCAGGATGAGGCGGAGAAATCTAAGAAGGAGAGAGCTGACAAAGACAAGTCCACTGCACCTGTGACTCGAGGGAACAAGGTTTGGGTTGCGGCGGCTGAGATCGTTCCGGAATACGTACCGTCGTACAAAGTACCTCGCGGAGGCAGGAGCAATCGTTCAGGTCGCGAAGGTGGCGGTAGGGGAGGTGGGGCTTCTTATCAGGCTGGGGAGAGGAGTGCTTATGGGGCTGGGTCGGGACCTGGGACTGGGTCTGAAAATGAACGTGGTCGCCAAGGCGTCGGTGCGAACACAACTCGTGGAGGCTATCAGGGCGGGAAAGGTGGCAAGCGGGCTACGAGTGCTGGTGGAACTCCCCAGCGCCGTGATTCCAAGGTTGCGTTGCCGGTTGCTACTGGCGGAAGGAAGGGGGAATTTGTGAAGGATGGCGCCGAACCCAACTCTGGTCCTGGCCAATCTGTAAAGCCTTCAGGGGCGCAGAGTAACGGCCAGCCTGGTGGCCCAGGGGTCAAGGCGGCAGATCAGATAGGAAACACTGTACAGGGAGAGCCGCGCCAACCTAGCGAGAGTCAGGATCGCAATTATCAAAGTGGCCAGAACTTTCATCACAGCTCGGAACGCGTACCTCATCGGTCCTTTAATAATAATAGATCCGATCACGCAGCTGTTGAAGGAGGTTCTTCGCATCCTCCACGCGAGAGAGGAATGGAGCCCCGCGGGCGTGGCGGTTATAGAGGGCGAAGCAACTTCTATGGTTCGCAATATCCAAATAATCACCATAGCAGTGGCCACCATGCCGGTTCCAGCTCTTATAGCTCTACACCTCAGCATTTCCACCCAGGCCATACCAACGGGCAGTATTCATCTCAGAACCCACAATCATCGGGCAGATCATATAGGGGCTCCTCTCGTACTCACTCACTGCCGAATACGGCAGCATACAACAGGTTTCCCAATCCTCATATGCAATCACCGCCATATATGCCTTTCCAGGTGCCCTATGGGTTTGAAATGGTGCCGACGGGCGAGGCTCCAATGGTGGGTATTGCATTCCCCCCATTACCGGAAATTACCAATCAGATGTAAGTTTTGCACCTGAGCCCACGCTCTGAATTTTATGACTAACTTTAGTAAAAGCAATTACTACTTTTCGGTTGATAATCTTTGCAAGGATATGTATCTACGAAAACATATGGACAACGACGGCTTTGTTGCATTGTCGTTCATTGCGAAATTTAACCGAGTTAGAGGCTTGACGCAAGATATCAATATACTCAGGGATGCGTGCATGCAATCTCTGGATTTGTTTCTTGTACCTGGCCCTGATGATTGGTATCTCCGCAAAGCAGAAGGATGGGAGACGTGGACCCTGGCCGAGGAGGAGCGTGAACCATCTGCTCGCGGATCGCGTGTATGGGGTGACCTAAGGGCACTCGGTTTGCAGAGTGGTGTACCAGGTGAAATGTCGGGCTCTGCCCCGCCCTTCAACCCTGATCCTAGGAGGAACAGGTCTTTGGGTACTATAGCTGTTGGCGCCCCTCCGTTTATTCCATCTGGAGGTGTCTATCCCCAATCTGCGGGAGGCATGGCGAGCTATGGAACTCCATTGTCAGCTGAAGTTCCGGAGTTCTCGCCATCTTTCGCAAATATGAATGGGCTATCCAATGTCTTCGTGCCACAACGTGTAGATCAGGAGTTTCCCGATTCCGATGTTGACCAATTGATTATCGTCGTCAAGCGCCCTGCCGGGGACAGCAAACCGTCGTCACCCGGGGCTTCCCCTTCCAAGCCTCGCATGAACGGCATCGCGTCACCAACGCTTACCAACGGCGATCTCTCTGGGTACCTATTCCCCCATTCTTTCATGATTAACGCGCAGTGCTTACCTTTTTAAGGCATGATTCTAGCATGATATCTCCGTCGAGCGCAGTTTTCCCTGGAAACCCCAGTGACAGATCTATGAATGCACAAGGCGATGTTGGTTGGTTACTATCACAAGACGTTCAAGGGAGTGCTGAAACTCCGAATACGCCTCCAAAAAAGCTTGTCCATAGATTTTATGGACAATTCCTTTCTCAGGTCGCGAGCCAGAGGAAAGAGAGCACCAAGCCTACTAAGAATAGCGACATGGCCACTCTTTACCGCTTCTGGTCCCACTTTCTCCCCCAAAAGTTTAACGGGAGGATGTATAATGATTTCAGGAAATATGCCTTGGAGGACGCCAACCATTCCTTGAGGCTGGGCTTGGAGAATCTGTTCAATTTCTACGAATGTTCTTTTAATTATCGCGAGAGCCTTAGCGATAGCTTGGTACAAGACTTCGTTAGATTAGCAAAAGCCGATGGGAGGAATGGGTTCGAGTACGGGCCCCAGAAACTTAAGGCTGTGTTGGAAAACGATAGCCTGAGGCTGAACCACAGGCAAAGGGTTGAGGAGCTTCTAGATGCGGAGGTGAACGGCTTTCTTGAGGGGGTTGAGAAGAAGGATGGGCAGCTCGTCGAGCTGTATACTACGGTATAATTCCTTTGAGCGGTCTTTTTAGTGTTTTTGCAACTAATTTCAATACATTAGACGCTTACAGCCTAGCCGCATCCGAAGAAAACATTATTACAACCGCGACGTGTGACAGACAACATTACTTGATGGCTGATATAAAATAAATGAGGTTTATTGGATGGAAAAAAAATGTTGTCAGCTGGTATTTGCTCCAATAAAAAGCACAAATTCGGCGTCTTGCTTTTTTTCCCTTTCTCGGCTATGAACCATGTTCATTTTTTCCTTATTTTCCTCTTCCTTTCTTGCGATACTTGGTCATCCATTATTGTCACCTTCAAGTTCGGCGAACCTAGATTTTTCTACTCCTTCTACTCAGCTTTTTTCGGAAAAGAAATTGGCTTGGCTCTGCTTCCCATCAATCTTAATTTTCGTTCGGCGTCTTTGTCGTTTTTTTTTCCCGATTCCTGCCTCAACAAAAATAATTCCTTTGATTTACTTTGGTGTTTTTTTTTTCATTTTTTTTTTTTCATTCCCTTCTGCGCTGTTTGACTTTGCTGCTCAGGTCTCCTCGGGCTTCTGTTGACTCTGCACTCTACTCTTGTCTATCTATGTATCAAGGCGGGGTATCTTTCATATCAGCTCGCAATAGGGTGGGTTGGAATGGGTATGGGAGGCATTGGCTACGAATAGGCGATGGGCGTTGGGGGCGGGCGGGCATCCCGGATATGTTGAATGAACGTGGGGATACGATTTCGGAATGCAGGATATGACAAGGGCTTCTCTCTTTTATCTCCCTCTTCAACAGCAACTCTTTTCCCACCCATCTCTTTCTTCTGTATACATTAACCAGACGTTTGGTCTTTTTTTTTCCCCCTTCTCCCTTTTTTTTCTTTCTTTTCCCCTTTCGTTCGTTCCGTTTTAAACAGACATTTCGATTCCCATAGTTCGGATATTGGTGACATCGAAACTAACCTATTCCCTTGAAACGGAATATTCTTTATAGCAGATTTGCCTTCATTTTTCCCTCTTACATTATCAATTCATGGGCTTTTCTTTCTCTTTTCTTTTCTTATCTTTTCTCCCTCATTTTCCGTTTTTTCTTGTCGCTCGGTGTTTATTATTCTCTTTTTTTTGCATGGGACTAAAATTGGGGTGCGTGGCATATGGCTAAGTTTGTTGTGTCGTTGGGTTGGGTTGGATTGGCTTATCCCGAAGCCGTAGGCTGAGTTTATGATAAGCAGGGGAGCTGTCCGGGCAGGGCTGGGGGGTCGGAGTTGGGAGGGTACAAAAATGGAAAAACATATATGAATTTTTTTTATTCTATTGCGTGCAGCTTTCCGACCCATCCATCCATCCATCCATCCGACGGTCTGTTTTTTCGTTTGTTTCTTCCGGTTTGTTTTGTTCGTCTGTTTGTTTGCTTGCTTGTCCACTTGGTGCGTATGCGCATCATTGATAATCACTCGTGGAAAGTATGGTGTTGACAGGTTTACCTTGGCAAGGGTTTGGCCTGGTTGCTAGTGATGCGGGGGTGTTCATGTGTTTTGAGCGCGGAGGTACCGTATTATTCATAGTCGCCTACCAGTATCACCGACTTGATCTGACATGACACGATCCACCGGTTTTGTTCTTGTTCTTGGACTCGGGCGGGTATCATACCCGGAGTGTACGATATATATATACAGTTTTCTTTTCTTTCCTTTCCTTTCCTTTTCTTTTTTTTACTTGTTAGGGCTAAAGGTCTTCATCAGGTTAACTTATTCTATTCTTCTTATTATCAGTATTATCGTCATTATTACCTAGGGGATTTTATGGTTTGTACTTTGTTGAATGGATAGGGATAGGGGATTATTGTTTGTGGGTGCCTATGGGTAGTTTATATGATACATAGATGAATAAACGAACGAACGGATTAATCACGAATTGGTTGGTTGGCGGTGGTTGGTGATGACCAATTTCCCCAAAGCCAAAAGAAATATATTGTAGTGTTGTCTAGCTATAATGAAGGAAAGGAAAGAATACAGAGAAATAGAATAGAAAGAAATTAACTCTGGGCATGATGTCCATAACAGTCCAGCGCATCTTGTTTTTTCCCATAGATATGTTCCACTGACGGGGGCTTTGGTGAGGTGGTTCGCTGCTCTTGCCACTAGGAGTCGTAGCCACCGATATCTCCCTGGGTGACAATGAGGGCGCCGAGGGATTGGATAGGGGTGGCGGGCGGGAAAAGAAGAACGCGAGCTATAGAAAATGAAGAACGCGAGCTACGAGAAGGAGGGAGCTTGGCTATCTGGTGACTTCGGGAAGCTTGGTGAAAGTATATGTATTGGGGGTCCACGGGCCCCTCGCGTGTGAGCTATGACGCCGCTATGGCTGGGCAACCGGCTATACCTTATTCCGCACACCTCCGAAGTGCTGCTACCCGGGCCGAGCTAGTTGCTGAGGCTTAGCCCAATTGGCAAAGGGATTGTTCCAACCCGTCGTCATTGGTTTGACAATTCGGTGCCGGCAGTTCCACTATGTTTCTGGATTCGGTAGCGACTAATAAATAAAGCGAAAGTGAAATGTAGCTCATGCTCGTACTATAAATCTGTTGACATCCAGTCCAGCCAGCCAAGCCAGGCCCTTTGGTTTTTTTTTTTTTTTTTTACAACCCCCCTTCTATTCTTGGGCGTGTGATTCGATTGGGCATGGAAGTGAGTGGGAGCCGGTGGTGGTAAAATTTTATAGCAAGCTTAAGTTACTGGGTTAGAAGTGCCATGTCTCTACGATAATTGGTTCGTGTTTGGTATCTACCATACGGTATTGCCCTGGACTCATAGGGCCTCACTCGACAGGTTTAGGGATTTGGTGGTAGGTATATAGGTATGATAGGTAGGTATGTAGGTAAGTTTAGACAGAGCAAGATAGGATATGCGTCATAGCCGAGCAGCCCGCAGTAAAAAAAAATCTACAAGACGCCGTAGGCCGGGCAATGGTGGTATCATGTTGAGTATTTGTGCCATAGAGACGTTTTTGGGAGGGATTTTAAGGTAGATAGAGGATGTAGACTATCTTGAGGAATTCTTGGATCTCTAAACTGACTTACCAAGTTTCGTTTAAATAAGGAGGGTTTGTATATAGTTCGAGGCAGGAAGGAAGGAAATGCATTAATCACTTTACTAGTAAGATGTTTTGTGCAGCGTGGTTGCTTCTTCAGCTAGAGCTCCTCGATTTCAGAGGGGAGGGGGTTGGGTATTAGGATTTGAAGTGCAGCGCTGAGAAAGAAGAAGGCGCGACGCTGGTGAGCTCGGGGGATGCAGACATGGTATGGAATGGGATTCCCTCCAATCTGTTTGTCGCAAACTCTGATCAGCTCTACCTTCAGGTTGGGATAGGGGTCTTGGAGTTTAGTAAGAGAGGGCGGGGCTGGTGGATGGTTTTCGTTGATTTTGTTTTTTTCCTCTGGTTTGGACTTTTTAAGCTAAGAGGGATCCGGTGTCGCAAATTGCTTATACTCTCTTGGGAATGGGAAGGTTTGTTTTAAGGGGATTTCTTCATCACAGTTTTGGCTCACTGAAAGGTATTGTTTTTTGCTATTTGGGGTTCTACGTTCTAACCTAGTGATTGTATGCAGAAATTGTGCTCTTGAATAATTGAAAAGATAAGAACTTCGAGAGGAAGATCGTTAGAGAAGGGGGAAAGTTTGCAGGGCACTGCTTCCCTGTCCTCTGTCACGAGTGATTTTTTGTGACTACATATGCTACCATATACCTAATTGCAGAATTATTGAAGTGGTGAGGCCAAATCTCTAGGGGGGCACGACATAACAGGAAAACTAGGAGAGGTATTTCTAGGCTGAGCCTCGGATAAGTCCTGCCCATTATTCGTAGGGTTCTAAGGTGGTGGCCTCAGCGGTGCAGACCGCTCTCGCTGGGATCGGGTAGTTGGTGCTGTGCATCATGGGGTATCACAGATCTGAGGTATTCCGTACTATGATAGCAAACTCAGGGATACTCCGTATCTTGGGCTAGAGGCCGCAAGCGGAATTGGTACCCCTACGAGCGTAACCTTGCCAGTTAACCCGCAAAAGGTATTCCCCTCCCCTGTCAAGGCTGAAGACCCAGGCTCCGGACCTACCGAACGAGACAGAGGTGGTAAGTGATACGCAACCCGCTAGGAAATGATTATAAGAGGAGAGGTAATCACAAATGCAGTGCATATTTGCTCAATACTTATACGTGAAGTACTGTACTGTCTAGAGTACCGGTACAGTACCGGGGCTCACACATCAAGATTATCCTCGTTCACTAGCCCGGCCACAGAATAGCAACAAGGAGAGAAGAGCGTGCACACCCTGCGACCAAAACTCTCGGGTTGCCTCGCCAAGCCCATGGGATAGAACCATTGGTTAGCCACACTTCTGGATTGTCTAATCCCGGTTTCCTGCAGGACGGCATCTGCTGGCGGCGCCGCAGAAGCAGGCCGGATTATAAGCGGGGGGGTGCCCACCCGGCCCACCGGGCGATGTAGAAGAGCTTGAACCGAAAAAGAGGTGCACTTTCTTTCGCAAAGGGTGTGTCGGATAGATCGCCAATCGGGTTTTCATTCGAAAAGCTAAACCTCCCCCGGAAGGATCGTCCCTCGCGTGTAAAAATACAAGCTGAACATTGAGCAATCCACATCACTTAATGTACTCGAGTACTGTACTCGTAATTTTCTGACGTTTGTAAACACAACTGCTATTGCATATGGGCAAAATCGTGAGGCTCTGACCGATTTTTTGCCTGTATGCAATAGCAGTCGTGTTTACAAACGTCAGAAAATTACGAGTACCGGCACCCGTGCGAGGTGCTTCTGAGCTGCGAATTGACTGGCCTGGTTTGTATTTATGTATCTTCAAGTTGCCTAATCGGCTAGGACGCTAATGCTCGTGTTCCGGGGAATGGCGAAGCAGAGTATTCGCCTTGTTCATAGCGTATCACTCGGTAGAGATATCTTGGCAGAGTGATTGGACCGGAGCTGGGCATGGGCTGCCAGGACTGGGCACTGAGGGCGCAGAGCTTATGAGTGCTGTGCACCACAACCGCACCTGCACTCTGTCAATAGCCAACCAAATACTGCAGGCAGACCGGTGTGCAACGACAAGGGTAACTCCCCGGCTGTCTATGAGCCTGTCGCTACGGAACATGCGCAGCGCTGTAGATAGCCGTCGGATAACATTGGCTGTCTGCGGTTAAACGTTTCTCCACCGTTGGTTCCGTGAATTGATTTGGAGTACGGTATGGCGGACGGCCACCTACCGGTATAGCACGCGCCAAGGCTACAGCAAAGAGGAGGCGCCTCAGGATTCAACAACTGTAAAATAGAACAAGCCTATTGCCCCAACAACCCAATCCTATGAAAACCCTATTAAGCCGATGTCGGGGTGTCCCCTATAGTAATAGCCTTGGCGCATGTTTATAGATGGCGTTCTTATACACCATGGGCATTTCCCTTGGGCGCAACCGCAGCATTGGGAGGGATCGCATAGCAAGTGAAAACTCAAAGAAAAAAACAGAGATTAGAGAGATACAACCAGGGCTGTACTAATGAAACCAATACAAGTCATCTTCAAAGAGTGTTAGTGCCCCAAAGGCGGGGCTTTCGTGCATCTTTCAGTCTCAAACCGGCGAAACCAGAGATCAAATTGACTCCAGCGCTGTGCTACTTGAGCACTGGTACTCGACAATAGTGCTCACTTGCGTACCATAAAAACTCGAATAAACGGACAATGTGCTACTCGTTTCTACGGAGGTACGGCTCCTAAGTTTTGTATGTTCCACAGGGGTAAGGGCAGCAAACCTAGTCCGAAATTTCCTCCTCTAGAAAGGGACGAAAAATACCAAACATTTGTCCCCCGAGGCGGGCAAAAAGAGAAAAACACCAGACCTTACTAAGAGAAGGAAGGCTAGCGTCTTAGGACAAGGTCCGTTTATTCGATTCTTGCGGCGTTTGGTTAGTCTAATGTTTCTCTAACTGGATTCGGAGCCGAATGGGGCTGGCGTGTTTGTGGGATCCAGTAGGGCACTGTACCAGTCGATAGCAGGGAAGCTAGCCGATGGTGAGTATTTCACAACACTTCACTATAAAATCTCGGCCAACTTTAAACATACGTGCATACGGTGTTTAATCCCGCAAGTCTCTGGGACCCCGATTTCAGAGTGCGGGGAAATATCGTGGCAGTTTTGCCTGGTGCTGAATCATTCCCAATTGCTGAATCGTTCCCAATTGGGGAATTTTCCAAATGCCTAGAAATAGGGGGGGAATGGAGTCTGCATCTGCGCTTAAACAGAAATGATGTTTATCCAATTGACACATGGCGTTTTCCATATCTATTGGCCGCCTTGACGATGTGATGAAAAAAAGTTGGGAGTGATTTAGGGCCCCTGTGAAGCCTGAATTTTTTTCCCTGTGGTTGAGCCGGTACAGTACTGGCCGGCGGTGATCTGGCGCATACTTGCGGTACGTGTCCGCTTGGCGCTTTTTCAACAACGCTGCAAAAGTTAAACTTTTTGAGTTAGATTTCTCGCATTAGGAAGTTTATGTATTGCTTGACTAACGATATATGCAGGGACGGCTGTGCTCTAAGACAATTTGTTGCCTAGGGTTTGGCCGAAACTCGCCAAAGAGCTGCTTTCCTCTTCTGCTAGCTCATCAAAAGGGAAGCACTTGTGACGATCACTCGTGTCCGCATGGGAAAGGTCGGGCACAATGCTCGAGCACTAATGCCATATGTGAATTTGATGGATCGTGGGTGCGCATAAATCCAAAAACCCTAGGGTCTGGTAATTTCTGATTGGGTAGGCCTGCCCAACTGAGACCGTGCGCTGTAGCTTCCATGCTACACTTTTCGCATCCATCAGGGTTGAAGGTCATCAAATTTGGTCAGCAGAAGAGGTGGAAAAGGAGGGCCCTCGCCTGGTCGGATGAGCTTATTGTGTAGTCTGCGGCCGTGTCTTCAAAGACCAATTCTGACACCTCTTAACTCAGACTACCGTACGTTCATTGAGAGAAAGCCCCCGCATTTCGACGCGTTGAGAACTGGGAACTGAGTCTTTCGAAAAGCGCTCAGAGTTTGCTGACTGTTTTTAAGGGTACACCCTAGTGAGGCGGTCATCCGGCTTTGGCGCAACAGCAACTCGAGATTATTTTTCAAGGAATTTTTTTTTGGCTTACGAGCTTCATATGATAATTGACATGGCGAGGTAGCTACACTCACTGGGTTGTTCAAGGGCTACTGCTAACATTAGTACTAGAACAGACACATCTTCTACTCTTGTGCTTGCCGGAATGGGCCGGTTATCAGAAGTGAATGAATATATCCATCAGATGGCCACGTTAACACTAGAGGAGCTAGAGAGATTAGAGCCCAACGAGAGAATCAAAGCATTGGTGGCTCTATCAAGGGCCGGCGAGGAGGAAGCGGTACAACGACTTCTGAAGTTAGGGACCAATGTCAACGTTTCAGCAGAACCTTTCTGGATGACACCACTTCAGAGCGCAGCAGCACTCGGACATCAGAGAATTGTGGACCGGTTACTAGACGCTGGGGCCGACGTGAATTATGCACCCCCCGGAAAATTCGCCGCCCTGGCGCCATTACAGGAAGCTGCAGCGGGAGGGCATGAGGATTTGGTGATGCATCTGGTGGAAAGGGGTGCATTGATCAGCAATATACGCATGACGGAGGACATGATGCCAATACATTGGGCGGTTATCCATGGGGACCCATTATTATTGGCAAGATGGCAAGCTCTGGGTGCTGAAACTAACGTCGAAGATTCGATGGGGAGAAATCCCATACATACTGCCGCTCTCTTCAACAGGCCGGAAAACCTAAGATGGTTGCTCCGGCCGCACGGGCCTCCTAGTGGTGCCATTGCAAAGAACGCCCGGGATCTTAACGGATCGGCTCCATTGCATTTAGCGATTGAAGGGGGATGTTTTGAAGCATTCCAATGTCTTTTGAAAGAAGGCGCCAGCGTCGCAATCCAAGACAATAAGAGACAGACTCCTCTCAACTTGGCACTGTCAAAAAAGAATCTTGATATGGTGAATGAGCTGCTTGGGAAGGGTGCATCTACGGATGGAATAACAGCAAAAGACTGGAGCAGATTGCTCGGGGGAGGTAAGGACGCTGAAGGTGAAGACAATGAAGAGGATAAAAGCGTTACTTCTGGCAAGGAAGAGGACGAACAGGTTATCATAATAAGTCAAGATCATGAACGTATTAAACCCGTTGAGTATGTATCAGGACCTGAAGCTGTTGCCAGGGTAAAATCTGGATACAAGGAAGCAAATAGCCGACTTTTGTAAGTGGGTTTCTTGGTATCACATTTTTGGAACCGAATGGCTGACAGTACGTAGTTCTACTATGCGGCTAAGGGAGTCATCAGAGGCGGCCTTATATAACCCAGACACAGTCCTTTCGGAGGGCCAAAAATTCTGGCTACCAAAAAAGAGTCACATGGAGAGTAAGGCCTCTGTAAGATGGACCTGGCGTTCCATAAACCGGAGCCACCTATTTAAAGACGTCAAAAGCAATGACCGCGTCCAAGATGGATTCCCGGGGTTGGAAGACTTGAAAACAAATCCCTCCATGCACGGTAAGGATGCCTGTTCAGCCAAGATAGTCTGCCCTGCTAAGACGCGGAAAGTCAGTCTGAGATGCTTTGCGAGTTTTAGACACTACCGAGTTCTACCCTCAGACTCGACAGGACTCGATGGCTCCTTTCCCATACGAGCAGAATACAGTCGGATATCCTGGGTGATGGAAAGCTTAAAGTCGCACTACACTGACATTGACGCGCGGGGAGTGAAGGATGTTGTCCCGGTTCTCAAAACAAAAACTTACATTAGTACCCTGAAGTGTGGCTGGATGCCTGTCCACGGCGTTGAGTTCTTCACCATGTTCGTGAAAGAGTTATTACCAAAGTGGGAAAAACTCATAGACGCAGCCGAACTCCACCTCTTTGGTGTGGTGAGTAGTCTCTCTCTCTAAGCCCAGCATCCATCCACCCACAATCACCTCAAAAACAAAGGGTTCATAGCTGTAAACCGAACATTCACTGAAGCGTATATACCATGTGTTTTTTTTCCCGCTCTAGCGCAAAAATTTGCTGAAAAGTGGCGGCGAGACAAGCGACTTGATAAAGCCCCTGCTGAAGGACGCCCAAAATTGGATCATGCTGCGCAAGCTGCTGAAGGAGCACATCCAGGTCGCGTCGGAATTTCTGAAACTGTACGAGAGCGAAGACTTTTTGCGGGAGGAAGTGGGAATCCACGAGTATAGGAACAAGATCCCTAAAAGACCCATCCGAGATTCTGGGCTCCCGTTGGAATCGCCGAGGGTGGTGGAGTACTTCGATGTCAACACGCTGCCCAAACCGAATACCTGGTCTGCGACTAAGCAGCTGCGTAAGGCGATCAAGGATTTGAAGAATTGCTCGTCGAGGATTAATGCTCTGGATAAGGATACTAAGACTATGATTCAGTTGGTGGGTTTTGTTACTCTTGCTCCGGAGGAGAGTGCGCGTAACTGAATTTGGTTATTATAGCAATTTAATCTAGCATCGATATACGAAACACATAGTATGAAGCGGTTGAGCTGGATTACGGTATTTACAAACCATCATTCTTTAATCAGGCCAAGAAACTAACCTTAACCAGTTCATATTCCTCCCATTAACCTTCATTGCGGTAAGGCTTCCCCTTTCCTCCCCTTCCCACCCACTTACTATGATGCTCCCACTAACTAACCCCTTCAAACAGAGTTTATTCGGTATGAACGTAAACCTCCTAGCTAACAACCCCAGCTGGTGGTGGTACCTAGTCCTTAGCGGGGCAGCATTGGGTCTTGTGCTCATGATATGGATAATCGTCAAGAACATCAAAGTTCGTTCCCCCTGTCCTTGTTGGTGCTGTTTATCTCAAGCGGGACTAACAATCGCACAGAAATGGCGGAAAGAGGAGAGAAAGCGAAAGGCGGATATAGAAATGGGTGATACAGCACCTGACAAGGATAAGTTGCATTAAAAGCTTATGGTATGGTGGATCGTCTGGTGATGAGAATATGAGATGGAGTGATGCGCAGATAAAGGTTAGATGAACGGATGAATAAATGAGCCGGAGGTATTGAATCAGATTGGATGGAATAGGGAATTTCGTAACATTGTACAATATAGTTCCCCTTTTTTATAAAAAAAAACCACCCAAACTTCAGTACAATTCTAAACTTCAAAGTCTGTAGCAAATGACCGTGTCACTCGATCACATCACCCCACAAGAAAGGAGGAACAGTATAGAAAAGAGAAAAAAAGTTCAACGGGGATATTACCGCTTGTCAACTGTCATACATCTACCATACACGTTCTTCCGAGATAACTACGAAACCCCCAACGCACCCCCAATCTCATCCATAGCCTTCGCCAACCACCCCAAAATCTCCTGATCCCCCTGCGCTGCTGCAACACACTGACTAAGCAGTGGGAACAGCCTGAACAGGTGCCTCTTTCCGGAGGGGGGTATATGTCCCGCTACTTCATCAGTCACTCTTCTGGTAGTGGGGGAGGAAGAAGAGGACTCACAATCGGTAGAAACCGTCTTCACTCCGGACTCTAGGTTGACTAGACACTTGAGCACGTATAGCATTTCTTTGCGCTGACGTACGGGTTGAGGCATACGGCCGCGGAGGGGCTGGTCCTGTTTTTCCATTTTAGAGTCAACTTTTCTATAAAGAGCGTCCAGGGAGAGGGTCAATTACTGAAATATAATGCTGCAAAACATGTCCAGCCCGCAGAACCAGATATGGCGCAGCAGTTGCCGCGAGGCGTTGGAGTTCTTCTGAATCTATCATCCTTATTAGCAATATCCTCGGGAAGGTGGATAGGTTAGGTAAATGCCAGAATCATTCACAGCCGCCAGGGCAAATAGCTCATCAAGGCAGGCATAGCTCATCCGAGACCTCCTGACCAATTCCAATTCGCTAGTTTTTCCATGTTTGCGTATGGGAAGTGAAGATAGACTTGTATCTGTCGATGCTGGATGCTCCAGTTCCGCAATATCATAGAGAATGGAAGACTTGAATATGCTCTTCACGTATGCCTCCACTACCTCATCTAGAACAACGGCACGTCCAAGCGGGGGGATGATCAAGCTCCGGAATTCTTGGAAGGACGATATGTCGAAGGTTTCGTCGGATGTCAGTGTCGCTTCGTCGATATCCGTTGTATTCGCTGAGACAACGCTGCCAATTATCTCGACTATCAACTTCCATACCTCTTTCTGGTGGGCTTCGCCAATGTTTAGTTTGCCGATTGCCGGAAGGGCCTTGGTAATTATTGATAGAACTACTTTGGTCGCTGGAATCCATTGTGACGGGCGCTTCGCCGTTGTTGATGAGGCTGCACGGGCGAAGTCGTACTTTAAGGAAATAGAGAGTTTTAGAGCTGACAGGACGGACGATAGGGCGCCCGTTGTGTAGATTTCGCTGCTCTCCACATGGCGGAAGCTGACGATTTCTAAAATCTTCATTGATTGGGCTGCTAGTGCAATATAAGATGGAACCCGGACTTTTGTGGATTGTGGGGTATGCGGTGGTTGGTAGGCGACCGTGCTAAGGTCCGCAACTTGTTTCAATACCAACGATGGGACACCGGGGATATCTGTTCGCATCATCTGAATGACTTCTAGGATGGTCGCCTGTAGCGGAGTCAGGATGTCGATGTCCTGAAAATACGCCGGTGCATCAGGGAAGATGATGCATTCCCATAATAGGGTCAGTATTTTGTCCACCATATCAGCGTTTATTGTCGGCTCGAGTAATCTATAAAGCGGTTTGAACGAGTCGACATATGCTGAGAGCGTCTCCTGAATGCCCGCCCGAGAAGTCTCCATACTTCCTTCCACCAGCTTGACACCCTGTCCTGACCACATCTTCCAGACATCTTCCGTTGAGGGCGAGTCGAGATTGTCCGGCTTATCGACCTTTTCCAGGACGTGTTTCAAGACCATAAATACAGTTGTATTAACCTCAAAACTCTGTCTTTCCAGAAGTGTTTCTAGGTA
Organism: Tuber microsphaerosporum; assembly: GCA_003521225.1. NCBI lineage: Eukaryota > Fungi > Ascomycota > Pezizomycetes > Pezizales > Tuberaceae > Tuber > Tuber microsphaerosporum. Next base: position 45,297 of record QOVD01000388.1, on the reverse strand, counting down.
ACGAATAAAGACACTCCAGGTGTTGCGGAATTCTGACTGTTTAACAAAGACTTCAAAGTAGTTTGAGTATAGCGTGCCAATCCCATTCAGAACAAGATTGATGGTGTCGTCCCACTGCTTTCGCTCAGCAATACGTACTTTTGGGATATCACTCTCCTCCTCATCAGGCGGGGTGATATTCATCATTTTGAAAACCACAATTTTTAGACATGAAGACCACGCTTGTGGGCCAAGCTGATGTCCATAAGTATCGAATATCCGGAACAGGGTTTGAACCGAACCTGGGAAATAAATTGATTATAAGCTACAACTCTCGGCGATCAAAATGCGGATACTCACCATTTCTCACTTCGGCTCTTTGATCCTTACTGACCCCTGTCAAACGAAGCAAAAGCAGCATCCAAAGGGCGGGGTGGGAATCCGCATCTGTTAGCTCCACCATATCTAATAGGTCATTTTCGCTCTGTGCTTTAGAGGATACAAATTCGCCCGAGAGTGAGGACTCTCCCTTGGTCTGCAAGAAGTCTGAGACGTTCCAAAAGAAAGTAATAGTCTACACCGAAATCAGCAACTGAGACATTTATTACCGGCCAAAGAATAAGTACCGTCAACGAGATATTCAGGTCATCCTTCTGCCCACAAAACGCAAACAATGCATCTATTAAAACCAAAACGCAAGGTGTTGGCAAACTTGCCAAGAAATCAGAACAAATTAATTCTAAAGAACTAAATGAGCTCCGGATCAGCTTAGGGGACCTGGTGGACTTCGTGATTTTGGCTGATGCCTCTGGAATCGTCGCGTCCCGCCGCCAAATCATGGTAGAATCAAATACGCTCATTATGATATCAAACACGATCTCCCATCCCGCTATCAGCGACTGCCCAGAATGTTCCAATATGGCGTTCAACGCTTCCAAACCCGCACGGTGTATCTCTAACTCTGTCGCTCTAGTCACCGAGTCCGGAGCCCCGGAGACTTCGCCACCTGTTACCCCCTCCCTCAATGCGGAAAGGATACGTTTTTGAACTTCTGCCACATTTTCCGTGCTCTCCGTTACGATAACCTTTGCAGCTGAAACCACAACTTCATTCAAGACTTCAGCAGCCTTCATGCGTATTGAATTCCCTCTATCTCTGGCGCTGGCCACAGTAGCTAAATGGTTCGCAAGCATATCCCATCCGGTGGAACTTGGATTTGGTCCAATCAATCGGCTCATGTTTATCTGAGCCAGTTCTCCCAGCTTTGCGAGCGCAAATGCATTATCCCCAATCACTTGTGAAGTCGAAAAGTTTGAGACACTGGGCAGGCGTTTATGGCTAAAGGTTGGTGGCCGAGGAGATCTCTGTGGACTAGACGACTTATCGATTGATGTCCGACTATTGGCCTCCCCATCCCCATCAGAAAGCTTGCATAATGCCAAGAGTACTGCCACGAAGGCTTCATCGGGAAAATCCCTTGTTCCTTCAAACATCTTCATTGCAGCGGTTTCAACGGCGGACAATTCGGGCCCAATATTAGCTAAGGGGTTACCTGCATCTACCCCTTTTTGCGGATCGGACCTTGCCGTAGACGCATTCAATAAAATTTGTCTCCCTGTCTTCCTAGAAGACGCAAATAGAACGTAGTCCGCCTGCTGGAGTGTTTCCAGAACTATGGTCCATGACTTTTCCAATGTTGGGCCTAAGGAAATCCCGAGATTAAGCAGAGCCCTGAGACAAAGCAAATTGCGGCTATTAAGAGATGGGGGGTGGTGATCAGGCCCACCAGGCGTCAGTCGCTCGGAATTATTTAAGCTATCCACACTCAAAAGGCCTTTTGCGTTTGAGAACAGACCCTGATTTTCAGGCGCTATAGGAGCAGCTGTGATATTTGCCGATAAGACGTTTGACGGAACCGCAGCCTTCCCAAGAGTTGTCAAGAATGCATCTCTAGGAGTTGTGAGGCGTAATAGCCCAGCCACGTGTGTGAATTTTTGAAATGACCTCACAAGCCCATGGTAGAATTCATTATCAAGTGTAGCATAGAGAAATGTCGAACAAGCTGCCAGGACAGCGGGCCAACACGACTCCATTATTGCCGCGGATATAACGATCTCGTTATAAAGAGGATGACCTTCCATGCTCAGCGGATTGGCAGGTATTCGATGTTGCCTCATGGTTGGCTTCCTGCGAAGACCGCCCTTAGTGGGTGACAGGGTCCGTACTGGTGACCCCGATCTTGTGGTAGGGCCAGATTCACTATCGCTCCCTACTACACTATTCGTCCGCATCATCCCCACAGATGCTACTCGGGTGGGGTTTCTCCGCTTCGCTCCTTTTGTGGCGTCATTAGTCACCGATAATGGAAGGATAAATTTTGCCAGCCCTTCACAGAAACTGTTTATACAGGTGAGTGTCAGACAATATATGTACGATTCCGGCGTTGCTGGGGGCTCGCTCTTGTCTAGTTGATCAATACACGGCACCCTCATCAAGCTCCACTGAGTACTGAGCCCAGTTACATTTACCTCACTCAATCCTACAGCTCCGCCAATGATTCCAGCAACACCTCCGGCTTCCAGTGCGGCTTGCTCGCTCGAAGAATCCTTCGGTACAACCTGACCCACAGGTGCGGAGGACTGCGTACCTAATCCTATGACACTAGGCTTTTCGGTAGCTAATCTTGTAAGAGCACCCATCAAGTCCTTCATTATGGGCATTTTTCCCTCCTTAGTGTCATATTCTGCAAAAATCTTGCGGACAAGGCTTGGCTCCGCACAAATTCCTCGAAATACCTCCATACACAACGCTCTCTTCCATGAGGCAGATGCTTCTAGATCAAGCATGTGAGTCAAAAGGCTCAACGCAACCTCACATTCTTCTGACAGGATTGAGAGGTGACGTCGGAGCAGTATGTATAACACGCGTGTTATACGTACTGTGGTTGGGAAATTAAGACGGTCAGAAAGTGATCGCATTACTAGTGGAGCTACTCTGGTCTTTAAGACATAGGCTTGCTCAGGATGAGTAAGAAATATGTCAGGGTGATTTGTCAAAACAGACTCTATTAGCTCAAGTCCAAATGGCTGCGGCAAGACAGAAAATCGAAGGAATCGCGGCCTCTGTCCTTCAGTGAGAAGACAAATGTCAAAAAACACTCGGTGGGCATCGAGTGCCGCAGCTCGGAGAGGTATATTTCCGGACTCCGAAGGACCTTCGCCCACTGTAGGGACTTCCAGCGCTCTCTCTGCGGCTATTAGCTTGCATTGACTGATTTAGAGATTCAAAGGTGAGCATTTCCGTACCATCTTCAGTCACCACTTTATCGAAGATTGAAATAACAATTTGACTCAAAGCTAGAATAACGCCAACTTAGTCGAACACTAGGAACGCCAAACCGGGTAACTTGGATAACGTACTCGCGGCAGCAGTGTTGTTCACTACGCCCATTTTACTACCTTGTAGTATTGAGCATATCAGCAGGGCCTCGCCCAACAGGTTTCCTTTCAAATCCTCTGCATAATTCTGTAGAAGCGGAGGTAGTGCCTGTAGTATCTTAAGCTGTATTTCAACCCCTATGCTCAGATTAGTAGTGGTATCTCTCGACGTTGGGTTTATTGCACCAAGTTAGCACAAACCTAAAGTCGCAGCTTCCCTGAAAGCTTCTAGTACCTCCTTCAACTTGGTCTTTCAGAAGTCAGCTAGATCATGTTTCAAGATTCCCTGGTGCCAACAGACCTTTGCTAGCCCCTGCGAAACAATCAATCGTTGTAAACAAACCACCCCGATAGTGCTAAATTTCGCATTTCGGGTGCTGCAGGCGATGAGAAACGGGTGTAAGAACTGTGGTCTCCCCGAAAGCTCTGAAGCAGCTCATCAGCTCTCAAGACTGTGAATCCCCGGGAATGGGTAGCATACCAACAGCGACATCCGCAGCTAGTCCTATCGACTTTAGATCTGCGAGAGACTTTTCGGCCGCCTAAAAGGGAGCGTTTTAGTATCACCGTCGCAAATACAGTAATCGCCCTAGGCTATAGAAACTGACGTGTCTAAGATCCGAGTTCTTCCGCTTCGCTTCCTGAACCAGGTTGGTGAGCTCATTCGTGAGGAATTGAGCGGTCATCCTCAAGCCGGGGGTGGAGGAGGGGGGGTCGAAACTGAAGCTATTGTAGGACCGACCGGAAGTTGCGATCTAGAGGATCAATGCAATTGGGTAATTCTGAAATGGTAAAAGGGGTATAAAGCATTGGGTCGGGTACTCGATACTGTCTTGGAGTTTAGCGAATCCTCACAGCCATCGGCCCATTATCTTGTTTGTTACGTAGCCGTTGGAGTGTTTCGGGAGAGCCGCGTAGAACTGCGGAGTGAGATCCTGTTCAAGCCATTCAATTTCCTGTTTGAGCAAATGAATTTCATGTCTTGGCAATAAACTGAGCCAGCTGCCTGGAGTTCTTTGTCAAGAACAATTCCTCAAGCCCAATTTAATTTGTTCCAAGGATACCGGTATTCCCGTGTTATCAGAGAGGATAGGAGCCGGGGTTGAGATGCTCTGCTATCGGCATGATATACATAACAACTAAAGAATAAGAATGATTGGGCGCAGGTGCGGGAGCTGTGGCTTGACAGGCCAGCCACAGCATCATGGCCAACGAAGCCACAAGACAACTCTAGGCCAGTTTAAAATCTCAGCCTATCTTCCCCTCGTCTCTCCACCGACAAACCCCACCTTATTCCTCGCTTTGGACAACACCTGACAATTTGCCTTTCAAGGGAACTCATCCCAACGCAGACCGCCTCCCAAAACTTTACCATACCCTTTAGCCAAGATGGCCAAAGTTCCCAGGAACTTTCGTTTGCTCGAAGAGTTAGAGAAGGGCGAGAAAGGGTTGGGCGCTGGTCAGTTTGCCCCCACCGTCCCCTCCCCCTAAGGTTGATACGAGGCTGACATTGCATTTCTTTAATGTCAAGATGGTTGCTCTTACGGTCTACAAGATGGAGACGACGTGATGATGTCCAACTGGAATGCTACCATTCTGGGACCTCCCCACGTGAGTTTCTTCGGCGGATGCTACTAACGGCAAGCGTACTCACAATTTATAGAGCACCCATGAGAACCGTATTTATAGTTTGAAAATACACTGCGGAGACGCCTACCCAGACCAGCCTCCGGTTGTTCACTTTATATCTAAGATCAATCTACCTGGTGTTAATCCTAACAATGGCGAGGTTGGTATTAAGTAGAGCGGTGGCGGGATTTCATTACCGGTACTAACTTGTGCTCTTTGGACAGGTCGATCTACCCAAACTAGGTCGTGTGAGCCCGTGGAACAGGGATTACACCATGGAAAAAATCCTTGTGGCTTTGAGGGAGTAAGCTTTCCTTGAATATGGATTGAATAGGTTGATTTCCGTACTCACAAGGGGTCGCGAACTTCTAGACACATGGCCAGCCCAAATAACAGAAAGGTCCATCAGCCCCCCGAGGGTACTGCTTTTTAGTTTTCGATAAGCAATGCAACAATTCAATGGCTAGTGTTTTTTGTGGAGTGGTTCAGGTTTTCCTCAGGCTTTACATATCAATAGCTTGGCCTGATACCGTATTTTCCTTTACTATCATACTGGATGTACAAACTTCCAGGGGTTTCTCAGTTCTTTGCCTACAATATAAGTAGCTATTACATGGCTTCTACTGTGCTTGAGTATGGGCTGCAAGAAGAGAGTTAAGCGTGATGTGGGTAGCGGTCTCTATCGGTGTCACGCTCCCTCGATCTCACACCAGTGCAATTTTTAGAGATAATGCCAACACGACAAATACTTATGCTATAGGCATAAACTAGTTGTGAACCAACCCAATTGTAAGGGAGGCCCTATGAATTAGAAAAGCGTATATTCATATGCATTGACGCTCTAGACAAATGCGAGAGCAATGTTTATCAAACCACGGCCCAACGACTGCCAACTCCGTAAAAAAAATAAAAATGGGAACCTAGCTAACGAGCAACGGGGGGGGCTACAATAACGGGCTCAG
>QOVD01000388.1:0-39276 GCA_003521225.1 Tuber microsphaerosporum | reverse complement strand
GGGGGGGGGGGCTGCAATAACGGGCTCAGGAACAGAGGAGCCGAGCGGCTTTTCCCCGAAATTAAGGTTCGCGCGTAGGTACTCCTCAACAATAAAAGCGACAATCTGATATATATATTAGAACGGAACAAAACGGTAGAAGTAGGTGAAGAGTTAACAAACCAATCCTGACCCCGCAAGTAGAGTGCGGACTTGCCAAATGAGGGGGCGCGAATCTGAACGCAGCTTTTCGATCTTGGTGAGGGTTTCGGTGCGGGTCTTTGCTATTTCGGTGCGAACCCTTTCAATTTCAACGCGAGACTTTCAGCACATGTCAGCTCCTGGTTCCTGCGTGTCACTCTGATAAGTGTACTTACATCACCAAACCCCTTGTAAATTATAACCCCCAGCTCAGCGAAAGCCTTACTGACGCTGATATTTAAGTCACTATGATCCTTTCTGATAGTTAGCTTTATCCACAAATTAAACTGATACAAACTATACTTTGACAAGACCAGAGAAACGGTCATCTAACTTCTCAATACGATTCCACTAATTCAAATCCTGATTAGATAGAAGTCTTATTATGAGATAAATAACTTACCAAACGATCGGAGTAGCCACCCTCCTTATTAGGATCACCACCGTGACGCCCATCTTCGGAGGATTCATTCTTGATCCCGGTGATAAACCTGGGATATCCATGCATGACTTGACGAGAGGCGAGGCGAACTCCGTGCTTTTGGGTGAGTAGACGAAACATTCTTACTATTATGTGGTTATCGGACTGGTTCTTTGGGTAGAAGAGGTTGATGGGTAGGAGAGGTTGATGGGTAGGAGAGGTTGATGGAGAGGTTCAGACGAGGTTACACCCCTATTTCTACTCTTCCTGCGCCAAGACTGGATCCAGTCTATTCACTTGGCGTCTTTCCGAAAGTGGCAAGTATGCCAAAATAGGTACCGACTAGAGGCGCATGCCTGTAGCTTAGCTTCATGCCATCTTTAATACATAACTTAAAAGCCTACGAGAGCCCCGAACACTCTCAGCGCTCCTCCCTCTCACAGGGCTGCTCATCTCAATCCCACGACCGTCTACAAGCCCTGGCAGAAAATTTCATTCGTTTCAAGACTTGGTTCGGCCAATAACTCTATCCACTATGCCATCAACGCCCCGACGAAAAAACTCTGACGAAAATGCCGGCGGTAAGAAACTTGTCCAGACGAAATTGAATTTTCACATTAAAGGCGCTCCCTCACCATCGTCATCGGTATCCTCGAACCCACAAAATCGACCTACAAACTCCGTACCTTTGGCATCTCGGGGGAGGTATATTAGGGAGGATTCAGCGGAGCACAAGGAATTTGGAACTTCGGATCTAGAATCTCAGTCCCAAGAAACCGACTCCCAAGAAACGGATATTCAATCAGAATCCCAATCTCGGGAATTCCATTCACAACAATCGTTTGAGAAATTGAAGCCGCAAAATGTGAGGTATAACCAGAGGCGGGTGGATGTTGCGCAGGAGACGGTGTATGTGTCAACTTGTATCACCTTCGCAAACGTCAACCTGCTAACGAGGAGCGGGAAGTGTATAGGCGCTTCATACCCAGTGTACTTGCCCAATTTCCTGCAGCGCAGCAACAATCGTCATTATACCTGGGCGAGGAATTTTCTCTCGCGGGAATAACCTGTCCAGGGTTTACGCTACCGGACCTCGACCCAGAAGCTGGAAGAAGAGGTTGCCGGGTTAAAGTCATTAATGGAGACACCTTCGACACGGCGATAGCGATGGGTAGGAACGTAGTGGTTCTAAACATGGCAAATCCACAAGTTGGCGGAGGAGGGTGGAAGATGGGTGCAATGGCACAAGAGGAGGAATTATGCTACCGGTATTTTCCTCAGCCATACAAGCCTAATTCCCGTGATAGTGACCGTACCTAATGATTTTCTATAGCTCAACTCTCAGCTTTAAACTCCATCGCGCCTACTACCCCCTCTCAGATGCTACAGGAATCTACACGCCGGTAATTGTAGTCTTCCGCACCTCCCACTCTGACGGCCACAAACTCTATCCACCAAGCACCAGGTACAAAACCCTCTCAGTAATCTCCGTAGCTGCGATTCGTGACCCCCCTCTCACAAACAGCACACCCCCGGACTACCGCCGTCCCACAGACCGAAACCTCATGCTCGAGAAGATCCGCTTGATATTGCGCATCGCTGCCACCGAGGGGCACCGCAAGATTGTGCTAGGCGCGCTGGGATGCGGGGCTTTCCACAACCCGCCTGAGAAGGTCATGGAATGCTTTCTTAGGGTCTTCAGGGAACCGGAGTTTGCGGGGGGGTGGTGGAGGGAAGTAGTATTTGCGGTGCTGGATACCGAGAAGGACGAGGCGAATAAGGGACCAAATGGTAATGGAAATTTTGGGTTATTTTTCAGGGGGTTGCACGGGGTTATTGTTTAGTACAGGATTTTCTCTTTTCTCATCGATCTGTTTTGGGCAGTTGTGAGCGGAGGCGTATCGGCATGCCCTTAAGAAAGTAACAGGATTAGATATTTTTATTTGCATCTTCATAAGCTATGGTTTTTTATCACTATCTCTCCCCCCTGATTTTACCTAATTGGATATAACTTCAGAGAATTTGAAGCGTATCTAGTGTGATGTACAATAGAAAACACTCAGGCCGTTTATGACCACCCTTTGAAATCTCGGTAGAGGCGATTGTTAAGAATATCATGGCGAGTGAAACTAAATCGAATAGCCTGCTAGCCAGGATATCTTGCATCGTAGTACAACACTCGCCGAAGAGGCGGATAACACCATCCATATGTTTATGAGGTCACTGACTGGTGCTGTCTCTGACTTAGGTATTGTACCTTATCTACAACGGCCTATTTGGTCTTTAGGAGATAAGCTTCTCAAAATTTCTCCAATTATAGATTGGGTTCTCTTTTCCCCCTCTGTGCGTCATGTGTAAACCTTCTTGAAACCCCACCGAGGACTAAAGCGTGTTTTTATATTGGCTCAGCTTACGCTATGCAAACTCACATTTTTGATCCCTACATTTAGACGAGTGACGCACTGTGTCGGCGTTATGAAACAAACGATGCAAAGTGGTGATAACCGAGCCATTTACTTGGGGACAAAAGCGCTCAAGTGTAGCAGTGTCTAAGAGGAGACTGAGCCCATTCCCAAACATATTGTACTAATCGCAGTAGTTTTGTTCATGCTTTGGGTTAAGTATACTGAGAGTGTCGTCCATATAGTAACTTCTTTCAGGGCTAGTGACCGGATATTTACTTTCCCGCCTCGACTGGTTAGTTTAGGTTCTAAATTACCTCAGGCTCTGACAGAAGACTGTTCATCAGCATATTCAACGATTACTTAGGTTAGCTATTGAATAGCATTTGGTTTTAATGAACTTATTCTTCGATTATTAGAAAGATGTGGTAGATCATCGTGAGGGTAAATATATTCTAGTATTGCTTGCCGTGGTACCGCACTACGCTTCGCTGTGCGGGTACTGTACTAGGTATCTCCATGAACGTCGGAAAGCCCGGTCCCTCTCTTTACTGAACCTGATACGAGGTTGCGGGAAGAGCTTTCAGGCCTACCGACATTGCCAAGAACTATAATGTGATGCTTTAAGTCAGCATTTCCTACTGATTTAGTAAGCATAGGCAGGGTGTTGGCAGAAATTTAGTAGAGATTGATTAGAGGGTCCTGAAGCATCCTGAGGTTCCACAAGAGACCCCGCTTTTCTTCAACACCCAGGAATCGACCCCTTACCCATCACCTACAACGCTCTAACCTACAAGAGAGAGAAAGTGTCTCAATATTTCAGTAACATCAACTCTTCGAACACCGTGACAACCGTTAACGTGTTTACTGTTGCCGACGACCGATCTAATCTCCTGACCTGGCTATCCCTAGGTTACGACATCAGGGCATTCGAGACTGCCAAGTTAAAAACGCAGGGGAATGGCTCCTGCAAACCGAGGAACCTAGAAATTTGTACGTTGGTAGTGAGGGAATCGGAAGTGAGTCTGATAGCGCGGTCTTGTTTTACTATAGAGATCCAGGGGCTGGCAAGACTTATATTAGGTAACAAGGACAAACCCCGGGGATGAAAAAAGGAAATTCTGACAAGAAGTGGTGTTAGCTCATTGGCGATAGACAGCCTGTGCGATCAAGTAAGAGGACGAAGTATTGCCGTTGGGTATTTTTACTTCAACTTCGCCGCCCAAAAGAAGCAGTCGTGGACGGGTATGCTGGGCGCCCTGCTCAAACAGGTTGTGATCGGACTAGAAGAGGTACTAGGGGGAATAGCTCGAACCTGCGAAGAGCAGAAACAGTTCATTAGTGGACGGGGACCGCATCTTGCCGATATTGTGAAGATGCTATAGACCACTTCTTCTAAAAAGCGCACCTTCATATGCATCGACGCTCTGGACGAATGCATGGCAGGATATCGGGTCAAGATCCTTGATTCACTAAATCAAATTCTCCAAAAGCCTCCAGGTACTAAAATATTCGTGACCGGAAGACCATATATTCAGGCTGAAATCGAGAAGCGTCTTTCTGAGAGAGTAACGATCTTATCTGTCGCCCCCAGGAGAGGCGATATCGTTAGATATCTTCATAGTAGGCTGGGGGAGGACACAGCCCCAGATGCGATGGACAGTATCCTAGAGGCAGATATCCTGAGAAAAACTCCCGAAGATATTTCCGAAATGCACATACAAGCAATGATACTGGAGAAGCTACCTCAAGTTACCTACTGACGGATACATATCTAGATTTCTGCTCGTGTCACTGAATATCAATGCGATCTTGCAAGAAACTACGATCCATCGCAGATGACAAAGGCTCAGCGCAATGGCCGATGGCTTGGGATCAGGGGACGCTTACGGCGAAACACTGGCCCGGATAAAGAGACAGGGTGGGGATAAGGCGAGGCTTGGCATGGCCGTTTTGATGTGTGTCTCCCACTCAGAGTGGTCCTTGAAGCCCAATGAACTATGTCACGCCCAAGTAGTCGAAATAAGGTCGCCGAAGCTCAATGCCGACAATGTTCCTTCGATTGGGACATTGCCAGCCTGTTATCAAGGGCTCGTTGCTATAGACAAGGAGGCTTCCACTGTCTGGTTAATACACTTTACCCTTCATGAGTACCTCTGGGCTCATCCCGAGCTTTTCAGTACAACTCATTCGACAATGGCGGAAACCTGCCTAAGTTATCTGAATTCCCAGCAGGTCAAGTTCAAGACCCTTTTGGCCACTCCCTCCCCCGACCTCCAAGGCATACCCTTTCTCAATTATTCTTCTTTATAATGGGGAATCCACGCAAAAAGGGACCTTTCAGATCGCACTAAATTACTTGTGCTTAAAGTCGTTTGATGATTACAATAACCACATATCCATCAAAATCCTCTTGGAAGCCCGGAGACTGTGCTCCTGCAGTGTTGGCTCCAGCAAAAATCTCCTGCCTGGTTGTCTTCATTGTGCATCCATGTTTAGGATCGCCGAGATTGTAGCTGGTTTGGTAGAGATAGAAGGTTGTGATATCAACCAAGACTACACAGGTAATACACCCCTCGTGTGGGCAGCCCGTAGTGGGCACGAGGGAGTGGTGAGGGTACTGCTAGGACGAGGCAACGTCATCCCCGACAAGCCAGATGAGTGCAGCCAAACACCGCTTTCCTGGGCTGTTTGTAACGGGAATGAGGTTGTGGTGAAAATACTTCTCGGGAGGGACGATGTCAACCCCAACAAGCGTGACAAGCAAGGCCTAACGCCACCCTGGTGGGCTGCTGAACGTGGCTAGGTGGGGGTGGTAGCGCTACTACAACCCTCAGCATCACCACCCCTAGTGCGATCTAAGGCCGGGAAGGCATCGCCCTCTCTGCCCCCTTCAAATACGGATAACTCATCCACTATTTCCGCAGGGCTGTTTCTATTGTGTTGAGATAAACCGGTATGGCTCAAAACCTCCGTCGTGTCTGCTCTACCGGCAGTCGTTTCTGTTGGAGTGCGCTCATACTCTATTAATCATATTTCTTGGCATATATGATACTTCGTTTTGGGGATGGAACGTGTACATTGTTTTATCTTAGGCCGGATTAAAATCCATCATACAGAGATTTTCTTTGTTGTTAGGGCTTAGCAGGAGCTTGAAATATATACTTTAAGTCACTGGTCTTACGTTCTTCAACATCGCACGTCTATTGGCCCAGTGAGTAGAAAGGCCCATTGAGTCAGGCTCCGACACCGGGCTAAACAATACCAGTAGTCTGCAATGAAATGGTGGACAAAACCTTCTTTGAGAAAATCAGAAATCGAGTGATAATCGAGGAATGGTGATTAGCGACTATTCAATGTAAGGCTTAAACAAGAGGTAGAATAGTAGATGAAAGACACAAGGAACGAGCTGGGAATTTCAATAAACGGTCCAATATACAATTTCCTATTACTAAGCCCACCTCTTCATGTCACCACTTGTGCTTTACTGTAAAGCCCTCATACGGGAGCAAAAAAGTTCGACACCCCTCCTTGAGTCTGGAAGATTCACTACGGTAGTAAGAATCAACTGGAATCCAGCCCCTTTTGGGATAGGATAAGGCGAAAATTCATGACAGCGAATACATTTTCTATGTGAGCGGGGGCCAAGTTACTGTAGAGATCTCCCAACTCCCATCCCTAAAATCCGGGAGAGTGAGACACATCTCTATCTCTCTTTGACAAATCTTGAAAAATCATCCGGAACAGCGACGAATCCGGTGGAGCAAAATCCGGGACAATGGGATGCGACTGGAACATCCCCAGCTGGGCGGAGGAAACTTTATCGAGTCCTGGGACACTACAATAGTGTTCGAATAATATTGTACCGTACGTTACAGTATGGTAAACAACGGATTCAGTATCGGAAATTACAGCTTTAAGGTACAATACCCGAAAACTCTATCTTGCGCTATAAATCTGCTGCCGGATAATGTTGTCTCTCGCCATATGAGTTCGTGTTGCGTAAAATGCTGACACATAGGTTTCCTGATAACACGCTGGTTTTAAATACCCAACCCCTAGCAGATTAGAGGATAGTTAGGTGAGGGACTTAAAGATGGGTGTTTGGCGACATATGAGGAAGGCGCTGCTACGGAGCTGAGTTGGACGTGATCCATGGTGCTCCTATCCCCAATGCCGGGGGTCAGTCGTGTATTATATTAAATTTGAGATCTTGAGTTTTTTTTCCTCTAGACGCCATGTGCAAACCCTCCCCCCTCCCCTTTCCCACATCTCCAACATCTCTATTGAGATTCAAAGGGTGTTTTATACAGGACCGGCTAATGGCGTCTGGCAAGTTTACGGTAGGTTACTGTGCTGTATCGTATTGCATCGTACTATATCGTACGCTATCACACTATGCAACCTTTCGGTTCGAACCCTACCAGTAGTTCTCGTCGAGTGAGGATTCATGACCCCCTACACCATCTCGCGCTACCTTATTCCACCTGACCTGTGGTTAAAGCAAATGCCCCATCGCAGCACATTGAACGCAATAATACTGCTGTAGTTACCGAACTATAATGCTCTACCGAATCACATTTCTGCTAAAAACATAGAATCGTCGCTAGCATCATGGAGGAAGCAAGCGAGCAAACTGAACATCGAAAGAAAGTACAAAACAAACAGGTAGAGACACAAGCGCTGTATGGGTATGGGTATTAAGGAGGGAGTAAAAAGAAATAGGCTATGTAAGGGGGCGAAGGAAGGGGATATCACGCGGCTGCAGGCAAGCTTTGTGGGTAAGGAAGGAAAGGGGGAAAAGGAAACGAAGCTACACTACACTACTGTACTTTACATTACATTATAATCGCCCCTGTACCACACGTAAAGAGATTTCTCCAACTCACATCTTCCCCCTCCCGCTAACTCTTCTAGAGCTCCTACTCGCCAGAGTAGCACCCCTATCACGCTTAGGCGAGAGATACTCGTGTATCGAGGGCTGGTTCTTATCCTTCGCCCTGGCCCCAGCGCGGGCTTTCTTGCTGATGATGACGGCAATTTCTTTTTTAACGTCGGACTCATCTGAGGTGACTGGTGTTTCGGCGTCGTCGGAGGGTTTGGACACAGGAGCGGTCGAGTCGCTGGAGGTGGAGGTGGTTTCACCGCCGGATTCTCGGTAGGACTTGCGGGTGGATTTGCGGGTCCGTTTGGGTCCGACTTCTGCTTCTGCCTGTTCTTTGGGTTCGTCTGCATTTTCCGTGCCAGACTGAGGGTTTTCTTCAGCCTGTTCCTCGATTTCATCCTTGATGTTGTGGTCGTCCTCAGAGTTGTCCTCGAGATCCTCGTCATCGTAGTCACTGGGGCCCCCAACTAATAGCACGTTAACCGCGGTCCAAAGCTTAGCTAAAGGAGGATAGTGAGCTCACTGCTGGTATCCAAGGGAGCTTGTCCATCGATTCTCTTGAAGGCAAATTTCCACACTTTGAACCCGGACAGGCCGGTCTCCTGCCAGGCTTTCAGAACCTTGTAGAGTCCGTCGTAGCGGTAACCCTCCTTCGGTCCCAGGGCGGCTTTGAACCCACGGATAACCCTGACCGGGTTTCCTGTGTCGCAGGAGACCTTCAGCGCTAGATTGAAGCCGGTGAGGGTCTGATTAGAAGATTGAGGGGCAGTGCGAAGATTCTTAGGATTCTTCGCGGTACCCTTGAGATCACGGCCTCCAGAGCCAGTGAACGTGAACCGGAATCCCTCGTCCACGTCATCTTCGTACCCGCCAGAGACGGCGACAGAGTATGCTCCAGTTGTAGCGCTGCCATAAATACCACCAACAGTGGGCTGGTGGGCGTGTCAGCAGCCGTGTGGTAGCAAGAATGAGAGCGGGGAGGGCAAACATACAGCATGAACAGCATCGGCACTGCAGGCCATTCTGCTCGGCCACCAATGCCCCACCTTGATCCCAGGAATGGGTCCAAAGACTTTCGGATCTGGCCGCATAGCCCGCCTCTCAGGATCGATATGGTGAACATTCCTCCCATTTACTATCCTCCTTCGCAACCCGTCCGTATCACCTGGAAGCAGAACATCGCCATAATCAGGAGCATATTTATATTTATACCCCCCGCGCTTACGTTTGCCCGGCCGGCCGGCCGGCTGACTATCATCAGAGTAGAAATCCGCATCACTCTCACTCTCGTCGGAGTACTCATCGCCGTTGTTGCGCTCTTTCTCAGATTTACCATCACCTTCACGGTACCCACGCTTCGGGATACTCGCGACACGCGCGGATTTTCGCACGCCTTCGGTCGGGCCCTCCTTTTTGACCTTGACTCTCTTCTTCGGCTTCGGAGCATTTATTTCGAGACCGAGGCCCGCGAGGACTGCCCGGTTTCTGGCGATGTTCGCGGCGCTGGAGAGGTAATTAGTATTGCAAAAATACGGTATGGAACAATCATACGCTGGGGAGAACGTTACCGCTGCTTTTCGAATTCTGCCAACTCTTGAGACATTTTTGGAGGTAGAGCAAGGAAGGAAGGAAGGAAGGAAAAATAGAGTAAAAGAAAGGGATGGAACGTGGAATGGGAAGCTGGCTGGCTATTACCACAACAAGGTCAATGCTCAACCCTATAGTAAACAAATAGCCCCGTCCCTAAAGTTCCTTGGATACCGGCACTGGGCAGGGGTAATACGGTAGCCGAACCAACCAAGAAAAGAATTTTAACGGACTGAGCGTGACGCTCTGTGGGATTGTGTCAGACGCGGCACTCGTGACTTGGGCTTGTTACCGGTCGTTGGATTAAGCTTTTGGGTCCCTTTTTAAGTCAGTGTGGCATGGAGACGGGGATCAATTGCAAGATGAGAATTTTGGATGATTGGGAGGTTGTCACACAGCGTGAGATGATAAGGAAACATTGAAATCAGCGAATAGCGTATTTTTGTAGGCAAGGCCACACCCCAAGTTGAGGGTGGGGACGCGCCCGGAGCGTGATGTCATGGGAGATGGGCCTCAATGCAGCGGTGTCCAAACCTCGAAGGGAAATCACGAGTGGTATCACAAGTGCATCGATTTTCGTGCAACTGTAGCACCGCATCATCCTTATTCCTTATAAGCAAATAACACCATTCTCGGCGCATTAATTCTCACTTAAGTCATACGGTACAATAACGATGGCACAGTTTTTGAATTTCTCACAACACCAACCTAAACTGTTAAACTGTTCATGTCACCCTCTAGAGCAGTACCATAGACCGAGCATTTGAACGCCCACACTTTACCAGTCGTTATCTTGCATCGCGGTATCCTTTAGGGCGTCGGTATCCTCCTCCTCCTGTCGATAGTGCTGACCCCAACCCTGATAGCCTGGGGTCTGGGGATCTATAGTTTGGGTTTTCCCAGCTTGGTCTTTTGCGCGCCCTTGGTGATAGCCTCTATTGGGGCTCTGGAGGGGATTTTGGTGGCTAGAGCCTTGGCTGATTGGACGCTGGCCCTCTGGTGTCCAATCGCCGCCTCGAGCGGTAGTGGCTTGTTGACCCCCGGCGTGGTGTCTGGCGTGATGTGGCTTAATGTCTAAGTGGTTGGAGCTTTGGCTGTTTATACGCTGATACTCTGGTGTCCAATCGCCTCCTGCTTGGGTGGTGCTCGCTTGTTGACCTCCGAATTGGTATCCGCTGCGTTCGAGGCCTCGAGAACCATAGCCTTGATAACCTTCAGTCTGGCTGTCTGTCTGGCGCTCCGACTTCTCGTTACCCCGGAAGCCCTGGCTCACGGATCCACTAGGGGCTGCGGCGCTAGCCTGGTAGAAATCTTCTGGGGGACTTCCGGCTTTAACGCCACCTTGATAATTTATTCTGTCAGGGCTCCTAGCCTGCTGGCCCGATGCCCAGGAAGCCTGGAGCCCGACCCCAGAGCTTTTAACACCCTGGTAGACATCCCCTTGTAGACCTCTAGCTTGGTATACACTCATCCCGTGATCCTGCAAGTTGCTGCCATCTTGATTCACTCCAGCCGGAGTGTTCAGTTTTTCAAGACTTCTAGTTCTGCCTTGGTAACTCGTAGGTTGACCCCCTGCCTGACGTCTCACCCCCTCGGGGCTTCTCGGACCGGCCTGAGATCTGATCCTTTGCTGACCATCGCCCTGATAGCCTACTTTGACGGGACTCCCGCAGCCCGGATAACTTAATCTCTCCGGACTCCCGGCACCAGATTGGTAGCTGGTATCTTGTTGGCTACGGTCACGGCCTTGGAAGCTCCTGCCCCGATTGACTGCTTCCCCAGCACTGGACACAGCACGACTGTAGGTAGCACGCTCAGACACCATCTCAAAATCGCCATTACCAATGCCCCCCGCCATTTCTGCTTGCTTAAGGAGCTCCCATTCATGAGTAAACCTCCTACCCAACATGACCAAGTCTTCGACCATATTCTTCGAGGCCTCAAGTAAAGCTTCTTTTGGACCCATAGCGCCATCCGTGGTAAGACGCAATTCGAATACGAAGAATAGCGGGTGGGGAACTTTGTACGCTGCAAAGATCACACACGGGAGTGCCAAGAGCGCACTAACGAGAAGCCCGCCGAGGGTCTGGCCGTCACGGTTGAAAGTGAAGATCGCAGTTGTTGGGTCATCTAAGAATTACGGTTAGCTATAGGCTTTCTATTCCTTTTCTTGGGGAGGCTACTTTTGTCACATTTCATAACCACCCTATCTCTGTTAGCTTGGATTCAATGATAAGATGTCTATGCCGGAGGGGTACCTCTCCTCGCCCGCAGGCAATAGAAATTCCTCGGTGGGATCGATGGTTTCCCTTAGGTTTTTTCCTGCACGGACGATCACATTGGCTGGGACATTGTCGTCTAGCCTCATGTCCGTACTGTAGTTGGCAGAGCCCCTAGTGGAAGACCCTCCTCCTAGAGAACGCGAAGACATGATTGGTGTTTATGGAGATTTCGGTGGTTTTTCCTTTATTTCGTTAAGTTGGGGATGAGTGGTAAATGAAGAGGAAGAAGTGATGGAAGGAAGCTAGTGGGATTGTTCATCTGTTGGGGAGGGGGGTGGGTGTACGTATTCATGGTAGGTCAAGGGCAAAGAGACTTTTTGGTCGTGGGGCTTCTTTAGAGGACTTTTTCTATTTCTTTCTTAGGTATGGGGGGAGCCTGCTGCTATCCATAGCTAACAGTTTCGACTCCTGTCATCGAGTACCTTATGTATGATATGATACCATATTTCCATCTCGAATCTTTAATTCAATGTCACATGACCAAAATCTTGCTGGCTAAGCGAAGTGCAGATCAACCGCATTCAACTAAAGCTTTTGGGTCCTATGTCGTCGGACTTTCCTCTCTCAGTAAGGTCAAGAGATTTCTGTTCTTTTTCTGTCTCAGCAGGGGGAAAGGGGCTGTGCTTTTGCCGCGCCCCTTGCCCCCATTCCCGAGAAGGGAATTTCGGACTTCATAGCACACGGTTCAATTATTCGAGCTCACGGTACGGCAGGGGGGTACCGTAGGCAATTGGAGAATTGGAGCACACGGTTCAATTATTCAAAGTTTCTACGGTATCCATCGGACGGCGTTCGCGACCGTTTTGCGATTATAGGTTTATCTAGGATAAAATTATTAGATTAACATCAAACCAAGTCATCCCACTACATCTAGTCTATTACTGAGCCAGCCGATACGGTAATCCATAGATAAGGCCTTATGACTTATCGCAGCTTACCTTGTGCATTTTTTATCTTTCTCTTGTCATCACCAGACCGCTGAATCTGATCAGATAAGCACAAGTATTGCAAGAAGCACCATAGAGGAGTATCATACGATACTCATATCCCCAAGATTTAAAGATCCCTCCAGGAACCCAATCCAATCGCAATTCACAATGAGCGGCTTCGGCAGACCTCCTTCCACAATAATATTTTCTCCAACACCGTACCCTTCCCCATCTCTCTTCCTGCCCCCCTTTACCCGCGCTAACGAACGGGCTGTCGTAGGCCGGAGCGCGGGAGCTTCCCGCTCGACCATGATGGTGCCTGCACCCTCGCCGCCGCCGCCCGAACTTCCTTTACAGTGCGATAGAGAGCTAATGGTGGGAATAAGGTGAATGTAAACCTGTGATGCAAGACTACCTTGCCTGTCTAAAAAAGGTCCGAGGGACGAACGCGCATGAGTGTAGGCTTCTGGCTAAGGCTTACTTAAAGTGCCGAATGGATCAGTGAGTAACTTTTTTTTTTTTTGTAGTTCTGTTGGAACGAATGGATTGATGAATAGATGGGCTGAATTATTTCCGGGGGCAGCAACTTGATGGCTCAAGATGAGTTTCGGAATCTTGGATTTCAGGATGATGCGGAAAAGAGAGCAGGGACAGGGGGCGAGGGCGGGAAGGCCAGTACGGGGAACAGTAGTAGATTGGAAGAGTTGAGGCGGGAGAACGGGGAGCTGAAGAGGAAAAATACGGGGAAGAGTTAGTGCATTACCGGTATCACAAAAACCTCATGCACAGTCATAACTCCCTTCGTTGTTTGTACGATATTATAGCAATTTCGTCAGCAATGTGTATAACCCATGATCCACGATGCTGTGACTCTGCCCATCGTTGACACTTGCCTGCCATCCATCTCTGTTGATCAACGGAACAACCCGTCCACCCACCTCCCCCACCTCACCAACCAACCGCCCAAATGCAACGCAGCACAAATCCCAACCCCTACCTAATCGCGATCCTCCTAATTGTCCGCTCCTCCTCCGGCGTGAGTTTCGTCTTCCACTACCCGCCCAAGCCAAAATCCACTCCAACATACACCCCCACACGACTACACTCTCAATACGCTGCGTACACCATCTCCGGAACTTCATCCCCTTCCTCCCCATCCACATCCGGCTCTAGCGACGATGACGCTGACGACCGGCAGTCCCGAACAACTGCGCGGGGCAGGACCGCCACGGAACGAAGCGACAGTGGGAGTAAGGCGCGCAGTCGCCGAAGACAACACTTGAAGGAGGAAGACGAGGGCGATGGGAAGGGTGGGGATGAGAAAGGGGAGGATACGAGGGTGCTAGGGTTCAAGGAGGAATTTTTAGCCGGGTTATTGGCGCCGAAGGAGCGGATGTGTAAGACGAAGTTTGAGCTGTCGATTGATGACATGGTTTTCCTTGGCTATCCGCTACACGTTCGGCCCGATGGGACGTGGAGGAAGCAGAAGAAGAAAAGGGGACGTGGGAGGGATGGCAGTGGCGGTGATGGCGATGGGGATGTAGATGTGGGGGGGAATCTGGATGCTGGGGGTATAGCTATGGGGAATGGAGGACATGAAAATGACGCCGATGATGAGAAGGACGATGAGGATGGGGAGAGCTCTCAAGGGGGTAATTTTGGCAACATGACGATGTTTCATGTCGTCTTTGTTTTAAACCCTCCGGAGTTGGAGTGTCATTCGCGGACGCAGGAGATATTTGACTATGTTGTCAAGAGATTTGCGAGGGCTCTAAAATACGAGCAGGCCAAGGATGGGTATGTTTGGAGGGAGGCAGAGAGGATTGTTCGACTGAAGGACAAGGCAAATCATGAAGGTATATAATTTTGTTAGTTTGATGTTGGGGGTTTGCTAATGGGATGCAGGGACTAGTTTCGCAGATTTGTGGAGAGACATTCTAGATCAGAGCAGCCTTGCATATGCGATCTCTAGAGTTTATATTGATATATCCCAGTCAAAGATAGCTCATGTGTTTCTTAATAATAACCTTGGGCTGTCGCTGCAAATGCCCATCATATCACAGATCTCTGTTCTGCCGTCAATAACGGAGCCACAGGTTCCTGGACTGTGCGTGGTCGGTTTATCTTTAAGAAGACCAATAGACTAATATCTGCGCTTCCAGACCCTTGACAACTGCCAATTCTTTCGGCGACGACGACACTGAGGGGGACAATATGCTTGCGAAGCACTTCACTCTTCTCTTTCTTGAAGATGTAGATGGCATTCTGAAAGATATCGCGGCCGAGTCAACCGACTCCTCTGCATCACTGGCCCGTTTTGTCGAGGCATGCAAACCGACCATGTCGTATGTGCTCATTCTCACCGAAATCAGGGTGTATATTAACAACATAAACAGATTCATGCAAATATCAAACTCATGCGGAATCCCACTCCACGAAATCCAGGTTATGGCTCGTCATCTAGTGCACTGGAGAAAAGCTCGTGCTATCCCGCCTATACATCAGAGAGACACCTATGTTGTATCTCCTAACGCTGACATGAAAAAGTTCGTTCTCTTTCTCCCCCCTTCACCACAACAATGCTAACTAACCTAGACTCCACACACTAATCCCAATCTATAATGCCCTCTTCCCAACCCTCCAGCCCCTCCCAAAACTCCTCGCCCTCCTCTCCGGCAAACCAAAACCCTTCTCCGCTTTCATCCCCTCCCGCGACCATCGCCCCGCCTATCTTCAGATACTTGCATTCCTAATCCGCCACGGTCTCGCCACCCAACTCCGTAACTTTGCATGGCTCCGTGTAACCCGGAAAATAAAGCGCGCGGTGGCAGCCGAAGAGCGGCGGGCGAAAAATTCACCCACTGACCCCCCGCCCAATCCCCAATTGCAAGAGAAGGGGAAAGAGAAAGAGAGGAACAGAGAGAGGGAATTGACAAAGGTGGCATCATCCATATCTAGCCTTTTATCCCACAATAATGACAGTGATTCTGAGGAGGAATACGAAGATAGCATTATCCTCGAGCCACATCAGGCGAGTAGTATTGAGAGTTCGTGGCTGGAGATGATGACTAGGGGCCAACCACCTGATATTAAGGCGTTGTTCGATAGGATTATCAAGTATCTTAACGGACAGCATGCTATCGAGAAGATTGCGGTCCGGGAGGGGATTGCTAGGAAGGATGTTAGGAGGGTGCTTGGGGCTTTTGATGGGTTTGTGATTTATGTGAGTTTCCTCTTCCAGTTCTCCCTTCCTTCCTGTGTGCACTATATATTAGGGAATATGCTGATTGGAGTTTGTAGGCACGGCATTGGTAACTTGCACTCCCAGCAGATGCAAGTGAGTGGGCAACGCTTTATTGGATCGATTTAGGCGGGGGGCTTGAAAAGTGTTTTTTCTAGGGATTTTTGTTCTTATTTTGCTTTGCCATGCTTTGCTCGTGCTGGGCAGAAAAACAAGGCTTTTTTCGCCTGTACGTAGCGAGGTATTTTGGGGAGGGTCGCGTATCTTAGGCACCGGTAGTGCTCGTGTCTCCGCGCCAAGAATTGGCGTTCTTTTTAGAATACGGTAACCACTACAGGCCCCTGGAAAGGGCATACTAGTGCCAGGTCTTAGCCCAGAGAAGCAGGTACGGTGACATTTGTAGATAGGGATCCAAGAGCTGGAGGAGTGGAGGCACCGGTCGGAGGTGGTGGTGGAAGTCGTGGTGGCGCCTGGCCGTGCGGATGGAGTCACGATACTGCTCCCATTCCTAGAAGCTATGGCCCTATTCACTACGCAAGGAGGGTGGACTATCACTTCACTACCGTACTCTCTCTTCCCCCCCCCTCAAGCTAAGTCACGAGCCAACCTATTGTGAATTATCCTGGGACTTCCTTCATTAAACAGAGTAGCTCAATGACTCGGCTTTTAAGTACAAATGAAAATTTACCAAAACCAACCACGTCTACTCTTCTTGATGAGCTCAGGTATATTTTCCCTCCTTCAGAAAATCTGTGTAGTGGACCTTTTGTTTTCAACACAGCGGCCAGTAGGTAGCCGCTATCTAGGCATGGCCTTTTTTATGCTCTTTCGTCAATATTTATCAAAGATCAAAAATGGCCTTGATTTTTTTAAAATTAGGTCTCTGGCGTTAGAAATAACTAGACTAACACTGTTCTTGATTCTCGGGTACTCATGTCTCGCAGAAAGGTAGCCCCTAACTTACCTGTATGACAGGTACTAAGCACTGCCCCGGGTACCAAATGTGAGCGGAAGAACTTCCATGTAGCCGGGGGGTAAAAAGAGAAGGTAGGCAATTTGTCTACTAAGGTTTAGCTTTAACACTGCAAAATGATGGACCTCTTTGGTCCAAGTTGGTTAGATGACGAACCAGCTTCAGGTCATTCGAGTCTCCAACTTCATCCATGTCGGAGTATCCTCCAGCTTAACCCGGGTGAGCGAACACCTCGGGATATAGGTAGCTATCGGCTTCCGCGAGTTTAGGAAAGCTTGGTGAAGGGAACTTAAGAATATACCTTTATCAAGCCAAGAAATCTCGGGAATAGAACGGAATAGCATCTGGTGGGGGACGGAAACATACCCAGCATAGTCCTCCGACCAAACAAGTAACCATTCCGCCAGCCCAATTCACCCAAGTACGTCATCGAGCTATTGTCGATACGCCTAGGCTCGGGAGTGGGGGTGCGAGTGAGAGAGATGGACTTGATGTAAACTTTTAGCTCACAGCACTGCTCGGATGTCATGGAGATTTCTGCTATGTTCTTAGGGGGGTTTGGCAGCTCCGATTGCTTTAAGGGACTTCCCGTTTTGCGATCGTGTTGTGTGGCACTGGCGTGGTAGGGGGGCCGCGGTGGATGCGCCTTCCGGGGTAGAGGCGCTATGAGTGAAGAATATAGTGCAAATGGACTCAAACAGGGTCCTCAAAACAAGCAGAACGCAATCTCTAACTAGTTGACAAACAAGGAATTTTAAAGAAAAAAAGAGGACTGGGATAAAGCCACTTCTGAAAAGGACAAACAAGTGCTTTTTTTTATTTAATTAAGTGTCTTAAGTAAGAGGAGTTTGGGGACAAAAAATAAAAAGTTTGGTGAGAGTGAAGCTTCGATGCAAAAACCTTGCACAAGCTGACAACTATATAGACTGTAGTAGGAGAAACGTAACGTGTCTAACATAACTTGGTTGCCTCTAGTGAAATTTCCTTCAATTCACAACAACTGGCTTCCTCGGTCTATTGCTATTCAGGGGGCTTTTTCCCGGCGTGCGTGCGGGATGGAGCTCGCTCACCGGGTCTCACTCGCAAGGATTTATTATTTGAGTGCCTAGCTACTGGAGGTGTATGGACTAGCCGATGGGCTCAGGGAAATCATATACTGTAGGAATTCACACACTCTCTCTTCTAATTGCCAGATTGGTTGTGTTGCCTAGACCGAGGAAGTGCTCAATGGGACATTGTACGAGTGATAGTCGATGCAATGCCTCCAACGGTCCAAGCGGCTCTAGAAGCCCATCCTCTCGGAAGACTAGAAAAAGCTTGGCTAAACCTTATTGTAACCCTTTCCGAATTTCGCCCTAGTGGCCCCGCCAACCCATCAACCTTGCGCCCCGCAATTCCAACCAACCAACCGCACGACCCGACCCCCACACCACTACTGCCACCACTGATAGAGACAAATGTCTAAAGAACCGTCCCAGCTACGGGAATACCTGATATACTTTGCCCAGATCCATGAGACGTTTAGAGAAGCGGAGTTAGACTCACTGTCCCAGCTTACCGGTGTGGGAATCGAATGGAAGGAGTACTCCGATGTTGTGAGCATTCCCCTCGCGCACAAGAAAGAGATGAAATTGACTGATAAGTTTTTTTTCTTTCCCGGGTTCACAGTCCCCATTCGCAATAGTCCACCTCCCTAACAACTCCTCCGCAAAAGCCCTTATCGAGCGCTCGATCCTAGCAAAGGGCGTCTACGAACTCTGGGGCACAGGCCCAGACTACGATCACCTCCATGCAACAATTAAGTCCCAAACGTCGCATCTCTGGCCCTCATGCATGTCGCGTACCTTTAAATTCGAAATAGAATGCTATAATGGTAAGCGCAAGCAATCCGCGCAGCGGGAGATAATTGAGAGCTTCGCTTATCTCGGCCTTGACGGGGAGATAAGGATGAAAGAACCAGACATGACTTTCACCGTGCTGGAGGAATTTTCGGAGAAAGTGACGACACCCACGCGTATATTCTTCGGGCGGAGGGTGGGTGGTGGAAGTAGAGCGCTTGTTGAGAGGTACGATTTGAAGAAGAGGCATTACATCGGGACCACTTCTATGGACGCGGAATTGGCGCTGGTGACGGCGAATATGGCGCTTGTTGCACCTGGGAAAGTCACCTTCGACCCCTTTGTTGGGACGGGGTCCTTCGTGGTTTCGTGTGCGCACTTTGGCGGGTTGTGTCTAGGGTCTGATATCGATGGGCGGCAGATCAGGGGGAAGAACGGAGGGAGCGTGTTGAGTAATTTTCAGCAGTATGGACTCGTGGGAAATTATTTGGATGGGTTCGTCTCGGATCTTACCAACACGCCTATACGTCAGACCCCGTTTATCGATGCGATTGTGTGCGATCCGCCCTATGGCGTGCGCGAGGGGCTAAAGGTTCTCGGTAACCGGGATCCAGAGAAGGGGAAGGAACCGGTTATTCGGGATGGGGTTCTGAGACACTTGTATGTCCCCAGGGGCCTATATCATTACTGCTCTGGGTGCTGATCATGGGTTATAGGCAGGACGACTACGTCCCCCCCAAGCGGCCTTACAGCTTCCTTGCGATGCTAGACGACATCATGCAGTTCGCCGCGGATCACTTAGTCCCTGGTGGAAGGCTATGCTTCTGGATGCCTACTGTCAATGAAGACTTCTCGCAATTGGATATCCCTAGCCACCCGCAGCTGCAGCTGGTATCCGTTTGCGTACAGGAGTTTAATAAATGTGCTCCCCCTTCCACGTATATCCTCCCAGTGCTAGCTAACACCCGAGCTAGGGTCAAGAAGGCTGATAACCTACTCGCGAACACAAGGCGGTGCACAAGCCCCGCCCATGCGAGAAAGGGAGGATAGAAATGGAAACAAAAAGGCGACGGCCGATGAACTGAATTCGTTTCGGAAAAAGGTGGGTCAATATCCCCTATGTAAGACACTCAGACCAGACTGACAGGTTTGCTTCCGGGATAGTACTTCGAAGGGTTCCGATCTAGCGAAATGTAAGATTAAACTTATTTTAATGTTAAGTTTAGATTTCTTTGGTGAATCCCCAATGTAATTAAGAGCACCTTGTACTGTACACTTTCTTTCTCGTTCAGAGGAAGCCTTTTGGGTTTTAATAAAGCCATAGCTATGTTTAGATGTTGGTTGAGGTTTCATGGAAACGATTAAGTCGGGGCTTTTTCGATACGGGGTATCTATAGACGATTAGTCAGATCTCGTATAAGTGATGGGTTGAGTTTGGATGGCCTATAGCAGAGATATGGTGGAACTCGTGCGTCCTACTTTAAAGTCGGGCACGATGTCCTGAATGGGATCATATTGGGTTAGGAAATTCGGGATATTGTAGTACTCCTAAGTTTATGCTATGCTCTTGTCAATATACTCGAGCACGATGCCCATCTAAGCCCTGTCTTGCTCTTAGCAAAGCCTACCCCTTCTCCTCCCCGATATCTAGGTTATAATACCGAAGCGTTTCGCCCCGATAGCGTCTTTGCCTCATTTCCCCTGTAAATCTGGCAGCAAACTCGCTCAACGATATAAGGAACCGGCACCCTGACGAGTTATACAATGGCTTCTCAGGCAACTAAGTTTAGGCCTAGGTATGAGTGCTGTAAGGGGATGGGTTAATGGGGTCGTTACGGGATGACGGATGCGATATTAATATTATACTTGTTTATTCGACGGCTTGGCAGTGTATCAATATCTGCTGAGCTGAGTTTTTTTTATTACTGTTATATGATAAAACTTCAATTCATTCGCCTTCCATTTTCCACAAACCTCCCACATACAGAAACGGGCAGATAGACGGACAGATAAGTAATTCTCCTTCCCCTGAACTTACCTCCACAACACTCTATACAGCCAATCGACCGAACCGAAAGCACTGCTCATCCACAGCCAACCCCCGATGGTACTGTGACAAAAGAAAAAGGTTACCTTACAAATACCCGACCTCTAACTCAACGACCCTCTTCAAATCTCCCCTAATCCCCTGAACTCCGCAACCAGCCTTAGCAGAAACCTCCCCCTTCCTGCTCTCAGCGAGTCCAATCCACCGAGAGACTAACCCGCCATCCAGTACTCCCCTCATAGTATCCCCGCCTACGCCCCCTCCACTACCACCCCATCCTCCTCCTCCAGCCCCTCCGCCACCACCACCACTGTAGTTGACGACAGCCCGGTACTCCCTGGGGTTCAGTCCCGCGACGTGTTCCTCGCCGTTGACAATCTGCCCCTGCACGATGTTGAGCCTGCGGTAGGCAGTTTCCGGGATCGTGCGGATCATGGCGAGACTGCCGGTTTGAGTGCCGGCTAGGACGAAATATTCTTGTTGCTGTTGGTTTTGGTGATGGGGGTGGTGGTGTGATGGGGAAGTGTCTATAGCGTCTGAGGACAAAGATGGGGAGAGGGGGAGCATGGTTAGCGTGGAGATTTCGTGGCCCGAGAAGAAGTCTGCTCGGCGGATTAGACGTTGGCCGGCAAGGGATTTGGGGTCTGTCGTTACACAAGTTAGCTTGAGAGAGTAGATGGGGGGGCGGAGTAAGTTCGTACGTTCGGGGTCATATTGTAGTATGTGAATATTCGATTCCGCGTCTACGACGACAAAATATAACTGATTACCGTCTGGCAGGAACTCTGCCGAAATGACTTCGAGTTTTTGTGTATCTTTTCCGAAGAGCGTCATTTTGTAAGGCTCTTCCTATTCACCTAGTTAGTTACCCTTAAGCAAACGTCCCAGCCAGACCCTCTTCAATAGGAAGGTAAACGTACAGAAAACCCTGCGAACCAAACACTCTTCATAAAGTCCCCAAAAAGGATCATCCCATCCAGATTCTTAGCAACGGAGACATAAAGGCACATGTCTAGGAAGGCCACTGGCAGCAAACTTTGATCCTCTTTCAAACCCCTGACCATGATCTTCTGCCCCTGAGCAGCGAGTAAATACCCGTTCACACCACATATGGCACTAACAGTGCCTTTAACTTCCTCCCTCGTCACAAGCTTTAGTTTCCGATTGGTTTCAGGTCGGTTAGGTTCCGGAACGACTTCGATTACCTCAAAGACGTATATGCCACCGCGGGCAGAGTGGTCTTCGCCGCGGAAGATGGCAGTCCCGACGGATACTAGCTGCTTGCGCTCCTTGGTGTGCTCTGAGACTTCTAGGGAGATGGTCTTCACAACGAGGGCAATCTCATTGTGGGCGAAACTGTACTCGTCTACTGTTGTCCAGGTTTGGGGTGAGAGAAGTTTCAAGGTGCCGGAATCTATTTCGGGCTGGAGGGTGGTGTCTAGGTTTTGGTTTAGCTTATTGGAGTAGAGTAAAAGAAGGGAGGAATACCGTCTTTCGCAATATTGCCATCTTCCTCCGCGAGATCAAATGGCTGGCGTTTACTCGTAGAAATGACATACACGTTCATCGGTGGGAAATATGCCAGACTCTGAACATGCTCACCGAGTGCTACCTTTCTGTGCCCCCAGTTCCCATCAAATATAAACTCGGCAGGCATCAGCGCTACTCTTACTATACCCTACGCATCCCAAAAGGTCAGCCTTAAAGCCCGAACGAGAGGAAATCGAGATTTCATACCAAACTATCAACATATACAAACCCTCTATCCGCGCCAGCAGAGTGAAATGAAGATAGACTTCGAACCCCACTCCCCGCAAGCTTGTGTATCCGCGGACTTGACTTCGCGGACTTGATGACAAAGCTTGGATCCGCCCCCGGAAGGAACACAGCAGAGTATCCCGCGACATTATAGACCGCTGTCAGCGGTCTGAACATGTTCTTACTCCCCGCGCCCAAGTTGAGTTCGTTTGATGCTAGGTGCGGATTGGGAGACTTTATGAAGCGCAGGGTTGGGGGTGAGGAGGAGATGAAAGGTTTGTAGAAGGTTAGGTCGTTGTTCGAGCTTCGAGCGATCAGGTATGGTTCTCTGAATACCGAATCGCCCATGTCCGCTACTAGGACCTCGATTATTGATTGTTTTGATTGGTGCTTTTCGCGATTGGCAGTAGATAAGGTAGGACTGTCGGCGCGGAGGAGCGGGTATAGGGTGCTGAAGCTTTCGGCGACGAATAATGGTGTGGCGAGGCTTGACAAGTCATATATCTAGTAATGTTAGTCTAGGATGCTATGAGGAGTGCGAGACTAAAATACCTGTAAACCACCCTCAATGGTGAGAAGAAATAATAAATAATCCTTCACATTCTCAACAAGGATATCTAATGGTACAAAGGTGCCCTTAGGGGAAGCATATATGCAACCGGATTGGTATTTATTAAACTATTGTGATTAGCTCGAGTATATTGTGGCAGAAGGGTGTCTCATACTTTAATTGCATCGGCCCTTTCTTCAGCCAACTCCAAGTTCGCCGAGTCCATCTTATACACTGCCGCGCTTCCGTCCACTTTTATTAACAGAACATAAGGATCGCATACCCTCGCTCTATGAACATTAGGTCCCTCTTCCTCAGTCTCTTCATCAAACATAGGAATAATCTGTGAAAGTTGTAAATCTACCACAAAGTCACGATCAGCCATTAATTACCTATCTCGATATCAAAAGAAACGGTAACCAGTCTCCCAAAGGATAGACCAATATAGTGCGGGGAATATTATGTATGATATTAAAACGAGAGAGGATTATATTTCTAACAAAGACTAGAGAAAACCAACCACAATCATAAACTCTAACTTGCTCAGAAACAACCTGAACGATCCTCATCCCGTTGCCCACAACCCCTACTTCAATGGTTTCACCCTCACTCTCGAAGTCCGTTCCACGGACCTCCTCGAATGTATCACCAACACGGAAAACCTGCGATTCGTCACTCTTAGTAACGAAGAGGAAGCGATCAAAAGTTTCTTCCACGCTACGGTCATCTTCCTCACCGCCGAGCCCTACTGCTGCATTAGAAGTTTTTGCTGAGCGAGCACAGACGGTCCACAGCGCTTGGCATTGGGGAAAGTCAAAACGCCCAACAATTGTGGGTGAGATGGACTTTCGAATTATGCTTACTCCGGAGTCCTCCGACGTGTTAGAGGGGCCGGAGGTGGTCACCAGCTCCAATTCTGGGGAGACGCCCTTCTGGCGTTCCCTGGACTCCTCTGGGAAGGTCGGTTTGCCAAGCGTTATATCCCGGAACGGGCCTAGGTTTGTCAGACGATCATGAGTTTGGAAAATGTATTCTCCCTGAAATTTTGCCTCACTGTTCCTCCGGCCGTTAGTAAGAGAGTCTTTACGGAAGCTTGAATCTCCACCACCCCCATATAGGTCATCATCCATGTCTTCCAAAGCTCCATAAACGTCATCCTCGTCTTCGTTTTCTAGGACTTCTTCCTTGATACCTTCTCCTGCTTTCTTTCTTTCACCCTTTCGCCTCCATTTGAGCACTCGGGCATCACCTTCAATGCAACCAATAAAAAGCCTTCTCCCACCAAGTCCAACAGCGGTGCTAACTCTCCCACCAACCATTGATTCAGGGTGATTATTTAATTTGGAAATCTTAACACCACTGACATTCCGACCATCCATCTTGAATCCCACAATAATTCCTTCACCCCGTTCCGTAAAAAGCAACATATCGCCGCCTTCGCCTTCCAACTCAACAACCTGGCTTCCCTCCAACTCCACGCATAGGTCACTTTGATCAGCCAGTCCAGCAAAACCGGTACTTCGCCTGAAAAACGGATTGACTGCAACGCCAGTAGTCTTCCCAGCCTGATCCACGTGAATAAGTTCGTTTCCACCAACCAACAAACTGCCGCCAATTGGGGGTGCCAGTGGAACGACCTTGAATATATCGTACGGTAAACCTGATACGCTCAAAATAGGCGTCGAAGCTTTCTGCTCAAGGTCAAGTGTAATAACGATATAAGAAATAGTATCCTTCCTTCCCTCTGCAGCGAGCAAACCCGTCCAGGTTCTTCTTGGAGAATATAATATCCCAAATGTAGGTTCCCGGTACTCATGCAAGAATGTGAGGGAGATGACATGTGAAATTGCGTCGTCAAGTTGAGATACTGAGAGGACAAAACTGGGATGATACAGCCTGTCTTTTCCTTCAGGAGCATCAGTTGTCTTAGTGCCGCCTTCACTCATGACAGTATCCTCCCCGCGTGCATTACCCGCCATCTCTGGATCCCAATCGTCATTATCCCCGTCTTCATCACCCATAAGCTCATCACCATCTTCACGACCAAGCGAAAGCTCTTCATCTTCCCGCTGCTTGAATGGTATGATGGCAAGCATATCCCCAGCAAACCTCAGGGCAGCACACCGACTTCCCGGATCCGCGACCAGTTCCGTCGGCAATCCGTCAGGCACTACGGGCGAACAAAACTCCTCCCTCTCATAATAATGCAAACTAATCGTAGTAATCGAATTCGTCTCGGGGTCCCATTCCATCAGTGAGCATTTGGCATCCTTAAACGACGCCAGCACCGCTTCACCCCCCGAGCGGGTAGACAGCAATTTTATCCTCTGTAGACCAGTCACAGATCCAGAAAGTGGGTACTCTGCTACTAACACCAATTTCGTGACCGACTCGACTTGTGAGCGCTGTAGTGCAATGTCCGCTGCGAAGGTTTGCTCCTCGTCTGCATCGAGGATTCTTCGGTCGACATCGCCAGATTGCTTTGCATCCGCTGAGGCAGAGTTGAGTTCGGTTTCATATGTAGTGGTAGTAAATATTTGAAGGAGGGAGGTTTTGGCGACAATGATGTTTTCGGAGGTTGCGGAAGTGAAGGGGAGCTTGAGAGAGAAGGACACGGAGGTTGGTGCTGTTAGCTCTGTGTATACTTCTGGCATCGTGAAAATTTCACCGCAATAAAAACGGTAGAATGATTATGAGCGGGTAGCAGAGATGGTTTTCAGCATTACGTGGGTGGTAGCGGATGCTCAATTGGAGATCATCGCCGTCGGTCGTCGCGCTCAGGAACGGAGGGTTGTGTTGGATGAGCTGGATTGTGCCCTAATTCCTTGCTTTACCCAACAAACTGCAATTCTCAGCACAGGGGGTCTCTAGACTGTGATCTTATAGGTACAGTCGGGTGACAAAAATATTTCCGAATGACCAAAAGTCTGCCTACACTCGCCTCCGCAACCCTAATACTTTCTACTTTTCCACCCCAACCACATATAGAGACAATACAATAATGAATGAGAAGATTAACTACAAGTAGCAGAAAACATATATGTAAAAATAATTCAATTTTTATTTTTAGTACTTGGTATACCAACTATTTGCTGCAATTACAGCACAAACTCTGGATGGCATACTTCTCCACAGATCCTCCAGATATTCTAACTCCAATGTGTCACATACTAGTAGAAGAGCTTCAGCAAGGCATTTCCTAACTGCCTCTGGTCCACATTTTGTGCCCCCAATACCAGGGTGCTCGAGTACAGTTTCTGCATCCTTTCTTTAAGTCGACACCGCACCACAGAGTCTTGTCTCGGATATGTCAACAGCAGCAAGACTTTTGCAACACTCTGGTGAACTTTCCACAGTCCCATAATTTCTCCTTTCTCAATATCTGAAAGGCGTCTAATTCCCAGAGTCCCCTCTTTCATTCTGGATAGCATAATGTGAATCGAAGTTGTGGGGTGGTATTGTGGGGTTGCCATGCAAAATCAGTTTTCGGAAATATTTTTGTCCTAGTACTGTATCAATACTAATCTATAGTACTAGGACAAAACTTTTCGTCCGATGCCCGTTTTACACCAAAAGTGCCCATCTTCACCACCCTCTCTCGTTGCGCAATGACTATGAGAATCAGCGAAAATTTGTCCTTACATTAGCAAATCTGTAGATAATAGGATGAAATTTACAGAAGCCTTAAATATTACCAAGTGATGGAGAAAAGGTCATTTAAGTATCTGGTATCGGTTGCTATGTACTTTTTTGTATGGAGCCCCATACAAAAATCTAAGTCACTTTCATACTAGTTGACGCAATCATGAACAATGAAGACAGCTTTGATTCCTTACACTTCTACTTGTAGAGGTTTGAATAGATAGTCATTCCCTAGCTGATGGAAAGATTTCAAGTGTTTTTATATAAACAATGTTCAGAATTGTTTGTTTAAAAATGTCCATTTTTGGTGTAAAAAGGGCATCGGACGAAAAGTTTTGTCCCCGTACTTTATATAGGTATCTATTCAATTTTCCGCGATTATACCATGTGTGTATAGTATATAGCGCACCGGTTTCCAAGCTCAGTGTATCCTTTAAAATTCAAGCAAAGCGGCTCTATAGTTATCTACCCCAGCGCTCGTCCTTCGACCAAGACTTAACTCCAGTAACACGGATATCCGTAGGGACAAATATAAGGCAAACCATGACCCCAATTGCTAATAAGACAAAGGAAAATCGGGAAGCTTTATTACAACGACATATGTGTGTGAACTAACAAACGAAAAGAGAAGCCCGACGTGCCTAGTCGAGGGTGCTCGCAGGGAAGCACAATATCATTCAGCAGACTAATAAGTCATCTATGCCTTAAGTTTATCCTACCGGAAAATCAGTATTTATGCAGATACATGATGCGGTGGGGCCCTGCATACGGTAAGTTGCTTCTTAACCTGCGAGTACACCCCTTCCCGGGTGGACGATGCATCGATTCTCACAACTTTATCCTTCTTTTCGTAGTAGTCTACCACAGGCATGCTAGTGACCTCGAAGGTGTGAAAGCGTTTCTTAATACTCTCAATGTTATCGTCAATACGCCCGCTGGTCTCACCACGCTTGAGAAGACGTTGCAGCATAGTATCCTCCGAGCACTCAAAAAATAGAGTAAACCTAGATTCAGCCACTTCCTCTTCGAACTTAATAGCCTGGTCCATCTGACGGGGGAAGCCTATAAACCACCCAAATTAAACCAATCCACTATCCAGCCATTTAAAGGAGACGAACCATCAATCAAGAACTTAGTCTTCTTCTGGGTCGAAATAGCATCTCTCATAGCATTCTCGAGGAGGGCAACAGTAACCTCCATAGGGACCTAAGACAACTAGTCAGTAACTACATATCCTCTCTCTACCAATCCCACCAACAGATCGACAAGAGCATACAATCTTTCCCTCACGGATATACGTCTTGATCAGCTCGCCAAACTCCGAACCTTCACGGTTTTGCTCGGCCCTAAGAAGATCTCCAGCTGACAAATGGACGAACCCGTAGTCTCTCACCAAGTTTTGACACTGAGTACCCTTTCCAGCTCCCGGTCCACCTAAATCACCATCGGCAACCCATCATATTAATCACTCGTCTTGTCTCCTTTCCCACGAAAATAAGGGCCCCAAAACAAACCGAGGACAAATATAACTGAGACTTCTCCCGGACCAAAAGCCGGCTTCTTTACATCTCCAGCCGTCAGCCTAGGCTTCCTTGATGGCTCCTCGATGGCAGGCATTGGCTCTAACACCCTTATCAGTCTGGTGACAATACGGATATAGAAATGATAAACAAACCTTTGCGGCTCTGCACAAGAAAGTAGAATCCTCCGCTACCGGCAGCAAGGATAGCAAGAAGTGGGATGACGGGGAACGGGTTCTTGGAGCCAGCGGTTTCTCCTCCTTTCCCGGGGCCTGTCGCGTAACTTCTTACTAGGGTTCTACGGAATGCAGAAGGAACCGACGAAGGCCGAATGTTTCTAGGTTGAAGGTGCTGTCTTGCGAACGCTGCGGTGCTGTTGCGGAGAGAAAATTGAAGATTTGAAGCGATCCTGC
Organism: Tuber microsphaerosporum; assembly: GCA_003521225.1. Taxonomy (NCBI): domain Eukaryota; kingdom Fungi; phylum Ascomycota; class Pezizomycetes; order Pezizales; family Tuberaceae; genus Tuber; species Tuber microsphaerosporum. The sequence goes on along the minus strand of QOVD01000388.1, from coordinate 10,608 downwards.
CGGAGAGGGAACGTAGGGCCGAAGACATGGTGTGTGAGGCAGGGCCTTATATACTTGTTTCCGCGGGTGTTATTGGGGATTGGGAATGGAAAAGGTGCGGAGGGTGCGTCAGGCGTACAGCACGAGTACAGCAACCGGGCGTTTCGTGACGCAAAAGGAGTTGACTAGAGAGCTGGTATTGGTGTAACAAAACGTATGTGGGATGGAAAACAGGGAACAAAACAACCCAACCTGAGAGAAAAGATGGAGATTCTGAAGTAGCATCCTCCGTCTCCTTTACACCTCCAGTAGTTGAAATTTATTTCCTATTTGGGGGCAACTGAACAACGCAAAAACATTGCCGCTTTCGCTTCCACCCCCTGCATTTATTCTACAGGACTAAGAGGATCAAAAATAGGGACTTCCACTTCGACCTCTTCGAGCACATTGTGGCTGTGATCTGCTTCGGCATAAGATGCAAACATAGGGTACGACCTGGGGGCATACATGTTTTAGAGTCGGAATCATACCGAAACTCCTGCGGTATGTATTGATGTTGAAAATTCACATGAGCTTCAACCGGATACTGTTGAATTTTTATTAACCTAAGGCAAAAATAGTTTTGCATGTAATAGTCAACGATTACATGTACGGCAAATCCCTCGGTGAATAAGAGCCCCCGTTGTTTTCGTGTCGAGCATGACCTAGATTACAACACTACCTGGTAAATTTAACCTTCAACTTGCAAAGCATTTCCCCCTCCATTAATTGCCGTTTGTACCACACTATCACCACCCTGAGCGACAACCTGTTCCCTAGCACCCCTGACAACTTCTAAGATGTTTCTCAAACTAGCTTTCCAGTTATCCAGTCTGACACCAACCTCCTCCCACTCGGACTTTCCGAAGGACCTATAAGTGGAGCGGTGAATAAGAAATGTTTGGTTGAGCTGTGAGAGTTTGCCCTCCACCAGTCCTGCGCGGATAACATCGATTACCCAAAGCTCTACTTCTTCACTGGGGATGTGCAGACGGCGGGCAATCACAGAGTAGGGCAGCTCGCGGCTCGAGGCGGAGGAAGCCAGAGATGCAAGCGTCAGGAGACGGATTTTGCGGAAAGCGATAGAGTGGTCGATCCCTGTTCATAGTTAGAGCAGGTTCTAAGGAAGAGATGGTAGGGCGAACCATTATCGTCAACCCAGCCATCGTGCTCGTCATTAAATTCCTCATAATCCTCAAGGTCTCCGCCAGCAAATACCTCCAATAGAGCAAAGGCCTCCGGGTCAGTGTTAGAAAGTTGTTGAATTGCGTCTAGGGCGATGATATCATCAAATTCAAGACAGCTCGGTAGATTGACCGATGCTTTCAACAAACGTACGGCAATCGTTCGAGCTTCTTCACCAGTAGATTCTTCAGGAGTAAAACTTTGTAAAGTACGGAAGAGGAAGGAATAGAATTGGCTATCGTGAGTTAGCTTTGGTTTAAGGGGAGATGATCTGAAAAAAGAACGGGCACGTACTCAGCATCGCCAGCTTTCTCAGCAACGTCAGCAATAGTGAGATATAGATCTCTAATCTCAGTGATAGAACTCCCCCATTCTCCAACCCATCGTTCGATATTCCTCAATTGGGGTGCCAAAACGTCGTACATTCCATGTTCAGCAACAACCCGTAAAGTTGCCTTAAAGACCGGGTATCGTAAAGGGCTATTTGCGGGAAGAACATTGAAGATGGTTGATAAAGCGTGGACTGAAAGAGCGGGCCCATTAATCGGCGAGGTGGAAGGGGGCGCAGAAAGGTTTTGCAGAATCGTGGGCAACAACTCTGGTAGCCCTGTTGACGAGCGAACAAGGTGAATAAGAAGGTTATAAGCAGGAATAAACTCTGTCTCATGTTTAGCAAGATAATTCCTGTGGTATATTAGAAGAGAAGGGGAGACGTTACCTCTCTCCGGTGCAGTAGAAAGGGCACTGCTAGCATTCACAATCTCACGCAAACAACTATCGAGATCATAGGCCTCTCCTTCAAACTGCGATTTGATTTGAGCAACAAGCCCCTGCGATCCCTTCCGTGTCTCGAGATACTGGGCCATCTCGAGCACCTGGTCTGACACCCCACCCCCACTATTAGCTTCCAGCTCAGGCTTCTAATTTCGAGAGCAACAAAAAACGAAATCGGGAGATACCGTCGATAGACCCCTCAACCATAAGGGTATTTATAGGCGTCTCCATGATTGCTTCCAAAACTGATGATCTGGGCTCGTTGACAATCGGGGAGACTTTTTTCAGCAAGCGTAGTTTTTCTCGGGCATGCAGTTGTGTGCTTGCCAAGACTACGAGTAGAATTCACTGTTGAAAGAAACGCAGGGCAAATACAAAGTGACCACTAACTTTACCCCTCCTTCCTAGTCCAACCCTCATCCCCTCGTATCAACCCCAACTACCCCAATCGAAGTACAAATCTCCTAAAGAATAGCCCATAAGGAGCCAGTGGAACAAGTAGGAATCAGAAACCCTAATGATATACCGGTATATGTTCTGCCCTCAACCACTAATAAGGTTGGAAGCGGGAAAGCTTGTGAAGATCATGTGACATAGGGTTTCAACCCCTCCCACCGTCACGTTGAACTGTGCACACCTTCCCTCCAAACCTCCGCCTAAAATTCGAGCAAATAAGTTCTCAATCCGCCACAGCTACACACCCAACGACTGAACGACCGCTCGCCCAGCAAACAAACCAAACGCCTTCTTAACACCGTAAGAAAACCCGCCCTAGCTACGGTTTTTGTGTGGAGATTAAATTTTTGGTGGATACCTCGATTTAGTAACGTCACCGCAAACATGGTCAAGAAGAGAGCCTCTAAGTACGTCTGTCCGATTCCGATTCTACGGAGATCTGTGGCGGGGTCCTAGCAATTTGGAAGGAAGCCGTGTGTGTGGGAGGCCAACAGGATGGGATGAGGTTAAGAAGGGAGACGCTGATGAGATTTTTTCGAATAGCGGTCGCAACAAAAAGGGACGCGGACACGTCAAGCCTATCCGTTGCTCAAACTGTTCTCGATGCACTCCCAAGGATAAGGCTATCAAGAGATTCACTATCCGTAATATGGTTGAGTCCGCCGCCATCCGTACTTCTCCCTTCTATTATCTGCTTAGGTACGGATGGCTAACTGTTGGGCGTTTAGGTGATATTTCCGACGCTTCCGTCTTCACCGAGTACACTGTTCCTAAGATGTACTTAAAACTTCAATACTGCGTTTCTTGCGCCATCCACGGAAAGATCGTTCGGTATGTTTTATAGCAGACCTCGCGCCAAATGCGTGGGCGGTGTACAGCTAATACAACTATGCAGTGTTCGCTCCCGAGAAGGTCGCCGCAACCGTGCTCCTCCCCCACGTATCCGGTACAACAAGGATGGGAAGAAGATCAACCCTAACCAGGCTGCTGCTAAGACTACCACCGCTTAAATCTAGAGTTTTTCTGGGGAGTTTTGTGGCTTGGGTAAAGGGGATTGAGGGGTATAAGGGGTTCTTTCATGGTAATTAAGGGATCTCACCGGTCATGAAATAAAAGCATACTTTTTTTGTCCCAAATGTTGTATTTGAAATCGGGATGTTTCCCAACAGAGCGTATTCTTCGTACGATAGTGATCAGAACTATCCAATAATGCGACACTATTTTCCGGAAAGTGGAATGCGCCATTTGATACCTAGGAAATCTGAGGCCCCTTAGAAATGGATATTTGAAGAATTAGCTTTCCTGGCTTCTATCGCTATGGAAGCGGATATCTGTAGGCACTCTACACTGCAACCCCACCACGCGCAATACCACAGCCACTCACCGACTTTCTTCTACTCGGGAACAACTTGACCATTCAATGAATTGCACGTAGTATATGCCACATTAGCAATTATTTTTAAGTTCCTACACTATAGGCATAGGATCATATCTTTATATCCCATATCTCGAGCTATCCTCCACTCGTGGTCACCTCCTGACTGGGACATTCAGTGCCATCAGTGGCGAGTGACCACCCATGATGAGTACTACATTAGAAATCTTTAGTCCACCAGTATCGACCTCTAGGAACATATTTGGTGGAACGCCTGGTGCACACTATCATGAGTGTATCACCTTCCATGCTTCGCTATCTAGAGCATTAGTGGGTCCGTTGACTGAAATGCTGATACCTGCCACGGTATCTCAGGGAGTAGCTTTCCCACCAAGAAGCCCACTCGAAATGATATCGCCCTATATCCCTCTTGCCACCTAGAAGCCACAGGTAAATTTATACATCTACCAGCCAAACCCTAAACACTAGCATTGAGAGTATCTATCCTCGGAGCAAAAATTTAACGCCTGATGAAGGTTTACATCTATCCTCGAAAGATATCAAACAGTGCTTGTAATATCTGCCGCGGTTAAACGGTTTTCTTATGATTATTCTTACGGAAACGTGATAAGCGCTTCTATTGACTAATATTGACGGGGAGGAAACCATGCCCTCCGATACACATCAGCCATAGAAAATGCCTTGGCATCCCGCTTGATTTAAGTGGGCTAAAGCTCAATTGAATACCCCAATTCTTTGGGTGATAGGGGGGGACCAATACCGGTAGTCTTTGAAGCTCAAGAATCTGAGCCGCCCCTAGGAGGGGGGTTTTGAGAAATTTAGTGATGTATCATTCTATCATGATAGCCGGCCATCCGGTTGATTGCGGTGTTGAGGCTACCCTTCTTCACTCCGCAGGACGGTTGTTGTTCCCCTTTAGGTATGCTTACCCACCAGATATGAGGCGAAATAGTTCAAGTGTATCGAAGAAAAGGAGGGTGCCTTTAAAAAAGAAAAAGAAACAAGAACAGTGGGATAATCCCCCTAGTTCATCTCCAGTCCTCGCTGAGAGGCACAATGGCAATGTCTTGGCAGCAACTGAGGTATCATATGATATCATACCTGACAAAATCTTCTCACTGGGCACCCATTGCCGCCAAGACATTCCCGCAGTATGATACCTCTCTTTCCGCGAATAGAAGTGTTCCAGTAGAGATTATCATTGGGTCGTATGTTTCTGGGTTGCGATTGCTGAACCGTATTGCCTACCAGTACGGGCCACCGTACTAAACAATATTAAGTAGGAAAAAAGTGTTCCACAGCCCTCTCGCTATCAGCCAATGATTTTGTCAAGGGCTTGGCACCACAGGGAACTAATATTGCTGAGCGAAAAGTGATGAGTTGTCTAACCGATTATTGTATGATACAATAATGTATCGGCCCATCCGTCCCGACCATTAATTTGTTGGAACTCTAGATTCACTACTAATCACTCGGTCAAAACCTGCGGCCCCCACTCCCCCGATTCGCCGGAAACAGAGATGGAGAAGGCACGTTATTGACGCACGTCAACGATTGAGGCTTGGCCCACCTGTGCTTCGCTACCAATCGTCGAACAGCTTTTTTTTTTTTTCCTCCCCTCAAGTTGACGGGGCCCCTCGTGCTGTCGTTCGTCCCACGTTTTTAGATGGGGATAAAAGCAAACTGCGCTCGAACGAGCCCCCCGGCGCCGCTAATTGTAAATTTTGTGGGGGCTTTGGGTACTGCGGTGTCTTTTCGCATGGTACCACAGCGAGGTAACCCATAATTCATGCAAAAATAATAATTTCCCCCCCCCCCGTTTAGATAAGAGCACCCGGGTCTTTCTCGGACTGAAGGATGTGACTGAGCCAAGATATGTAACTAATTTGCCACTTTGCTCCACTAACAAATATGGCCAATGTACGCTTCGGATTTATGCATAGGTGGGAGATGTGATATAACAAGAATGCTCGAGGCACTGTGCACCGGAAAAGCCCGGGGGCTCACCCACATAATCCCAGCTCCCGCCCTCTGAAGGCCGTGTTTAGCTTGCTTCCCGGACTTGTCTGAGAAATCATTTCCAGAGAGTCTCCTAATCATTTCTTCTCTCTTCAAAATCCTTCTTCGTCCATTTTGTGAAGGATCAAGGTAGAATCAGACCACCCGTCACCGCCGATCATTGCCAGCAAGCCTCATAAAATTCACTTCAGAAAGTGTATCTTATTCATTAGATTACAGCACTAGCTCTCAGGGCCAACGGCTACCATAGAGGAAAATCAGCGGCACAGCATATCAGATTACACGACCCACAAAACGATAGCCAAAAGATGGTTCATAGATTATGACTCGGGCTGATTTTTCCAAAAAATCCCTCACCATGGAACGGCTCTCACCACCCCAGACGCTCTATAAGCCGGGGAAATGATACGAGTAACGTTGGCAGGAATTCGTGACAATGCACCACCTACACACAGCCAAGGCTTGGAATGACGATTTGCTGGGGCTGAGGCCAAAAACTCTAGCTGACCTCTGCACACCTCCCCCACGGGTTGTAGCTTAAACTGCTGGGGCGAACAATGTCGTTGCATAGAGGTCTTGTGGCCATGTTTAGGCCGATCACTAAACTCGGCCTCCATGATTGAGACACGTCAGCTCTCCTGCCGGTGCACCTGCTAGCGAGCTTTCACCAAGATACAATTCTTTAGTCTGTGCATTTCTCAAGTCTCATTCTCTCGCCCTGAGGCGAACTTGATCTTACCTGCGAGCCCAGTAAGAGGAGGCTAAAAAATCGCGGAAAAAGCCCATCTACACCGAATGAGAGGTCCTGCCTTAGAGCTCACCGTTGCCCCATCTTTCTTGCCCCAATTTCCTGAGAGTTATCGCCAGCCGATCAGTGGAGTATTACACGTTGCACTTGAGTTCTCATGAAGCTCCGAGTGCCTAGTTAGCGTTCGAGCTATGAGAAACCGGAAGACAGATTCTTTGGGCCATTTTCCAGGGCAGTTTGTACGCGACTCAGAGGGAGAAATGGGGGCAAACTGGCCTCTCAGACATAGCTGATCACTCGGTGCGGCAAAGCAGGCTATTGGAAGGAAGTGATTTGATTAGTAATCAAGAGCAGCCAAATCATTTCCCTAGAATCGACAGTTTTGGGGCTAACGAGCCCTACTGAATTGAATATTTGCCGTTGTTATTTGCACCATGGAAGTCCGGTAAAATGGTAAATCTCTAGAGCTAGGTCGTTTTCGTAATCAGGAAGTCGTCACTTGACAACTATAATATAAATGAGGGGTGTGCGGAGACACCACTAGTCACGACAAGCTCCGCCTCGCGCAATTCCTGCATTACCAAGGGCCGTGGGAGCCAGCTGGGGCGATGCTTTCCCTTGGGGATCCCATCCCCCCACCACTCTCGTATATGAAGCTCCTCCACTTCTCACACGGATCTCTTTGTTGGACGGAAAACCACAATTTGGTGTTCCGCCTTATGTGCCATACCCTGGCAATGGCATAAGCTCTATCTGTGGGTAATTCGCGCAACTTGGGGAGTTTGAGCTCCGATCGTGGGCAAAGCGGTTGGGTGTGGGTCAGTCAATGCACGGAATTGCGGGATTTCCAGGAGCTAAGTATACCAGTCAGAATATTCTGGCATAAATTACAATGTTTTCGCAAAGGCCAATTAGGAAAAGCAAAATTCTATCACAATACCCGTTTTCAAGCGCAAATCCCAACACTCGGAAAATAGAAGAGTAGAGTGGAACAAGAAATCTTTGAAAGGAACTTAAGCCCTCCCAAGCCCCCCGAAGCTTACGGGTCGAGCTGCGTAAGATATATTATAAACTAGATGCTTGAGAAAAAACTAGGATAAAACGAAATTGAAAATGAAGGACGAAAACGAAAACGCTACTGTAGAAGCGATGGTCAGGACTGTTCTAGGCTTGCAGGCTTACAGGAAGACTCACTGATTAAAGTTTAATGACATAATAATCTGTCGTGAGACTACCCTACGCCTCCCGTAATTCCTGACCCTCAAACCGGCGAGAATCAGCCTTCATCTACAGCAATCAAAGCATTTGTCAGTAGATTGATAACTTATGAAGTGGACAGTGAAAACCTACAATAACTTAATCCAAATACAAGAATATGATAGAAAAGTAGTAGTATTGTTGCTAAGGGGTGATGAGGAGATGTGTGGCCACCTCCGTGGAGGGTGAAGTAACCGGGTAGCAATACCGCTCCTGCGAAAAACGAAAAAAAAATTAGTTGGGCGCATAAAAACAAGGAGTAGGTAATACCTGGCAGCTTGCAAAACCAGCCACCACCACCCCACCCTCTCCTCCCCTCACCCGCGGCTCGCGACACCCACCACCACCTCCCACCCGCAGTCCTCATACCCTTCCTCCAGTTCCCCGTCCTGCTCTAGGTTTTCCCCGGTTGCTCCTGTCCCTGAGACTGAGGGTGGGGGAACGTCACGAACGTACCCCGGCAATGTACTCACTTCCCTAACTAAAACTCCTGCGAGGAAATTTGAGTCGTCGGCGGGGTCAGCAGCGATATAATTGCGCAGACTATAAGTGTAGTCATCAATTGAATTAAGTGTGTCGAGTGACATAGGTTCACCACCGACCCCATTTCCAAAGCTGGCTGTGGAGGGGGCATTAGCAGATTGAACGAAGCCGCCGACTTGCGGCTCGAGAGCCAGACATGCTGTTATTGCGTCGATTTTCTTTATCATCCCTTCCTTGGAGTCAAAGTAGTCTTTGCCGAGTATTTGGCCAGCTTCCCACTCAGCAAGTGAAGACCTTACTCGATCTAAGGATTCTGTGTCCATGTGGATGCTGTTTGTTGTAGGTCTTTGTGGTTCACGAATGACTCCGATATTATTGCCGGGGTGATGGTCAATATCGGCGTTCTGGTAGTTACTGCTCTGCAGAAAACTATAGGTAGAACCAACCGGAGGACTGGGGGTCAGATACGTGTTTCTCATCTGGAGTTTTTTGCTGAAGCTGAGGAGAAGAGAGACCGGATCTTCTAGTACTAGTTATCACTTGCTAGGAAGTTAAAAGTAGAGTCGAAATCAAAAATCTAGGAAGAGTGATGGGTTCGGGGGAAGCAGTTGCAAACTCTGGAGTTTGTAGATATCCTGCCTACTGCCCCGAGGAAGCACTCCATTATATATTGATCCACTGATACGAATAGGTAGAACACTTATGTGAAAGAGTGTGTGCGACCACATCATTCATTAATTTGCCTCGATCGATCCAGTGTGTGGTGTGTCTGCGCTCAACACCCTGTGTGCGGCCATAGCAACGAATCCTTCCAAACAAGCCCCAAAAACACTTGCAATAGTGCGTCAGCATTCAACAGATCAGAATCCTCCCCTATCGGTAGATCCTGGGGGGCTCCGGCGGCCCCCACTAACCAAGAGATCCCTTCTCAACATAAGAGTCTAACACCATAACTTATTTTTGTTGTCTTAGACAGTCACTCGGTCCCAATTAACCCACTTTCAGAGCTCGAGTTGGGGGTGTAATCATTTCTTACGCCAGGAAAGCGACCCGATACCTCATACGAACCAGACCTATTTCTTATTTCCTTCTTCTCTTCAGTGCAGACTTTTGTTTGCTCGATGTCAGGGCACTGCCCAGGGTAGGTTGTTTCCCTGTGGTGTGTAACACATACACACGCCAGCTGTCAGGCTACCTGCACGGGTCATGACCAGGTCTTTCGCCCCATTGCCCGTATCAAGATAACGCTGTCTGAAAAATTGCCCCGCTGTGTCTCCAGAAATTCTACTACCGGGAGCGCCGTAGCATAGCGAGTGCTTTTGTCCGTTAATATACAACTACAGTATCATACCTAGAATATTGGTTATCCAGCCAACCCTAGATAATATCCACAAGTACAAACGAAACAGAATGTGCATATATAAAGCAGAAAGAACAGAAAGAGGACACAAGCTTTACTCTCCAGGAGAATAAACAACAGCCATTTCTTCGCTCGAGGATATCCTCTTCACATAACACTAGTACTATTATTTATTACTACAACATGTGATACATTAACCTGCTCCGAATAAACTATTCTTCCCCAGAACCCGTATCTCTTAGGCATCGTATCCATAATACTCTCAAATCTGCCAATCGAGAAGGTAGAGTCATCGATTATAATAGAAGGTAATGAGTTTTGAGAGCACTGGGTGAGGTAGGTAAGAGATCCGTTGCAGCCCTAGTTCTTACAAGACTTTATTGGTTTATCCCCATACTACACCATTTGTCACAGAAGATACCCACCTTCACCTATCCAATGATCCTGCAGAATGGAAAATGTGTTGGAATAGCCGGTGACCCAAAGACCCCGACTAGTGTTGGAAGAAAATCTCGTCTAGCCGCCAACCGGCCATGTTAAATGGGCTTTGAGGGAATCCTGGAAGTGAGCAGCAGAAGTCCCAACCCCTCACAGAAAAAACAAGACTTACGGTATGCCACGGTAAATGCCATCATGTTCAATGACCACCATTGCTACAATAGCATGCGTCCCCATTCTTCGTGGAGTTTGTGGAAAGACGATGTTAGAGCGTCGCAAGAGCCTCCTCTTGATCAGGAAGGAGGCTGACGATGGTTATTGCTGCACTACCCCTGTATAAGAGAAATGATTACTTTTTTCACCACGAACATCCGGTAAAAAAGTAAACATTGAGCTTGTTGTCTCTCCCAACCTCCTACCGTACAATGTGTACTCGGGGGTTGACAAAAGTCGGGCGCACCACCATTACAGATG
>QOVD01000387.1:0-42123 GCA_003521225.1 Tuber microsphaerosporum | reverse complement strand
GAGGGGGGGCGGTTTATTGCGGGTTTGGCTCTTTATTCATTTATTTTTCCTTTGCAAATTACCAACTTTTATGTGTGTGAGATAGGTTTTTTCTTTCTTTTTTCTCTTTTCTATTAGTTATTTGTTCGTGGAATGGAAATGGAAATGGAAATGGAAATGGAATGGAAGTAGTGGGATTTATCGTCCTATTAAGGGTATCTACTCGGTCACGGGGTTGATGGATTGATGGATTGATGGGTTAGATGTTAGTACTGTACGTGAAATGTCATGTTTTGTCGCCCATGGCTTGTTGCTTGGTGGTTGTCGGTTGGCAGGGCGGCGTGGGTAGAGTTCTGTGGGGTTGGCCTGCGCGGATTATGCTCGAGTGATACTGCGTGTCAGTCGCACTTACATTCCAACCCTCAGAGCACAATCACCCTCACTTTAATAAGAAAACTCGGTCCGTGGTCAGATGTTGATCTCAAACTAATTCATTGTTAAGAACGAGAAAAACAAGTTAATAAAGACCACCAAGTAAGATTCAAGTCATGAAAGAAATAGGAAGGGGAGAAAGGGGGAGAAATTAGGTGAAAATTGTTCCCAACAGTCCAATTCTAAACGGGAGGAAAAAACCATGTCTCGGGAACCCTTTAACTCCATGTACATAACCAAGGGAAAAAAATTAGTGTTTGGTCTCCTTGTTTACATAGGTAGACTGTTGTCGATACGTTAGAGTGCGCGCAAGTTCATTCATTCGTTAAAAGGTGGAGAGATACTAACCAAGCCCGCGATAGATTTCTCAATGATCCCGACCGCCTCATCAATCTGTTCCTCGGTAATTACAAGAGGAGGAGCAAGACGGATGATGTTCTGGTGAGTGGGCTTAGCTAAGAGCCCGTTATCACGAAGTGATAGGCAAAGGTCCCAAGCGGTACGGCCATTAGTCTTAGACTCGTCGATAACAATGGCGTTCAATAACCCCTTTCCGCGAATAAGTTTAATAGCGGGCGAATTAATTGCACCCAGTCCAGTGCGGAATTTCTGTCCTAGAACCTCAGACCTGGTAGTGAGATCCTCATCGCGGATCACCTCTAATGCAGCGATTGCAACAGCACAGCCAAGAGGGTTACCACCATAGGTTGAGCCATGTGTTCCGGGTTGGATACACAACATAACATCCTTATCCGCGAGAACGGCGGAGACAGGGTAGACACCTCCGGAGATAGCTTTCCCGAGAAGGACTATGTCAGGGCGGATGCCTGAATGCTCAGAGCAAAGAAGACGACCAGTTCTGGCAATTCCAGTCTGAATCTCGTCGCAGATCAACAAGACGTTGTGCTTCTTGCAAAGAGCATGGACTTTGGCCAGGTAGTCATCGTCCGGAACGATGATGCCGGCCTCGCCCTGAATTGGCTCGATAAGGAAGGCCGCAGTCTTCTCACCTTGCAGCTCAAGCACCTCCTCGATATCTGCAATGTTGTTATACCTGATGGCCTTTCCAGTTTTGGGGCATGTGGATCCGATATTTGGGAGGTATGGGCCGTAGTGGTCACGGGACTCGGGATCCGAGGACAAGGATATGGCGGCAAACGTACGACCATGAAAGTTCTCGGAAACACAAAAGATCAATGCTTCGTTTTCGGGGATACCCTTCTTTAGATAGCCCCACTTGCGAGCAAGTTTAAGGCCGGTTTCAACAGCTTCGGCACCAGTGTTCATAGGAAGGACCATATCGTAACCGAAGTACTGTGTATCACCAAATCAGATCACTCGTATATCAAATGAAAGATGGGGGTTGCAAAACATACTTCCGTCACAAACTTGGAAAACATTGGGAAAACATCATTATGGAAAGCTCTTGAGGAGAGACACAAACGTTGGGCTTGAGTGATTAAGGCATCAACAATCTTAGGATGGCAATGGCCTTGGTTGACAGCAGAGTAAGCACTCAAGAAGTCAAGGTATCGCTTGCCCTGTGACAAAAATTACACCTGTTAGAACTCTAGCTCAAAGCCAAATAACTCATTGGTAAACTCGTGTGGGTAGCAGGGCAAAATATAAACTCTGTCAACTAACCTCAGGATCCCAAACATGAACACCCAGAGCTTTTGAAAAGACAATAGGCAACGGATGGTAGTTGTGAGCGGCGTACTCGCGCTCATACTTCATTGCTAATTCAGAAGACGTAGCATGAATAGGGATATCAGATCTCGAAGCCGAAGTGGCTGTCCCAGTAGTAGCAACGGCAGCAGGAGACATGACTATTGAATTCAATGCATTGGCCACCGTTCACAATCGAAGCTTCATAGACCTTGGATAACGGGAGGGAAGCTATCGTACTTACTTGTTTGTTCGCAAACTGAAGACGGGTGTAACTGTTAAATGCTTTGCCAAAAAAAGAAAGAAAGCTCGGGAGAGTAAAAGGCAAGGAAATGTGAAAGGGGAATGAGGGGGATTGGAGGGGGATTTAAATAGAAGGAGTGAATACCTTTGGAGGCAATTGAGCCTAGAATGAATGCTAGACTGGACAAGGGGTGTGAAGTACCGTGACGCAGGACAGGGGAGAAGGGGTGGTGGTGGTGGTGGTGGGGTGGAAAGGATTGGAGGGGAAGAAAATTGTTGGAGGAGGAGGAGGTGGTGGTGGTGGGAAAGGGTTGCAAGGGGAGGAAAGAAGGGAAGAAGAGCAAAAGAAGAAAGGAAGCTAATGGTGGGACTTGTCGGCTGGAGGCGGCTCTCCGGCGTTGGGTGTAGGTTGGAATTCGAGCTACAAGTTATAATAGCATACTGCCGTAGTAGAGTTTAATCGTTCGTTGAGGAGGAAAAGGGCTGCACATCCCGCTCGACGCCTAGAGTCGGTAGCACCGTACCTAGTGGGCAGTACTATCGGTACTTGCAAACCTCCAAGTCTGCGATAATCCAACCCACTGGATCACTTACAACCCACCCCAACTAATAATACCCATTTATCATTGCCTGTCTATTGCTCTGTGCACGGTGCAATGAACCGCAGTCCAAGGTCCCGCCCATTCACCCAACCACGTCCATTTATTCACTTCTATTAAAAACTAAAAGGAAAGAAAGAAAAAAGAAAAAAAAGAAGCCATCTGGACTGCCTCTCGATGTAGGCGTCACGTTCTCCTAGCCAGCACTAAACTGTACCGTACTGTGCTCGTACAAACCACTATCACCACTGCATTCCCTTTGGGCCTCCCTAAAGTGCTTGTTGCACGGTACCCCTTCCTTAGAGCGTGGGGCCGTAATGTGGAGCATGGCATGAGGGGAAAAGAGCAAAAAAAACAAAAACATGCAGGCCAATAGATATCCTGATAACTCATTGCCTATCCCATACTGATATCAGTATTCTATCATCAGATACTGTAAGGGCTGGAGTAATTGAGAATGGCGCTGGGGTATCTGGAATTTCCCCCTTTGGATTGGAGGGAGGAAATATGGAAAAGATTCTCTTTCGGCCTCAGTTGAAACGGGTAAAAAAAAGAGAAATATCATACAATAGTCCTTACTAGAAGAGGCAGCTCCAATGCCCTAGCTGGATTCTTAATTGTTCTAGCTCTTAGGGTACTGTACTGTGCCCTATCAAAAAGTTCGGTACCAAGAAGTTATCGGAGGAAATGTCCCGCGCATCGACCGCACCAATCAGCCTCCAAAGTCATTGATTGCAGGTCTGTGGCCTGGTTCAACCCCCATCAATGATCATGCAAATCCCACAAAAACAAAAATGCGAGAGGGGAGGGGCCTGCAGGGACTTGATCCAAAAACAGCAGAATCGACAAGGGTGTCTTCGACATTCCACGACGGGAACTTGTGCGGGGCTCGTGGCGGCGTAAGTTATGCAAGAATTTCCCCATAACATAAGTAAGTTTATCCAATCCACCCCACGAAACGCTGTTGAGCTTGTTTCCCGGGATTTCTCAGAGGATGAGGCGCACGAATTGACCCTTCAACGTCTTGAAGTGCTGGTATCACTCTTCCCTTTCTTTTTCTTTTTTCGAACGTTCCTTCCCCATGTTAAATTATTATACTTGTATCATACAAGCACGGAAGTCTGACGCCTAAATCTTGTACCTCTTATTCTGATCTTAGCTCCATCTCGCTGCGGCAACCGGCTTCGCATCTGGCTCATGTCCACCTCTTCTTTTTTTTTCCTTCCCCAGTCCCATTTTGTCGTGCGCCGGGCAAAAGGGTCTCCATCCAGACCATTCTTCGGAATCATACACACTCACACACACCTTGACCCCACGACAATTAGAGTAACGTCAGCAGCTCTTAGTGAAGAAGAAGAAAGGAAACACCGGTATATACCCTAATTCGATATCTCCTTGCATGGGCAAGTGCAGGAGAACCTTTTCTTTTACGTTTCACTTTCGCCGCTGTTTACTCGAGGAAAAACCTGGTTTTCGGGGCCTATTACTCCTAAGTGACATTCAAAGCGAGCCTTCGTCAGCACCTACCTCTAAGTGTTAGATTCGATTTGAATACCCCCAAAGGCCCACCGCCGGTTTAACCAAGGCAGCGACTCCTTCGTCAACACATACCTCTAAGTGTTAGACTGATAACAATATCCAACGGAAGGTGGGGCAATCCTTAAGAACATGATTGGAAAAAGTGAAAAGAAAAAGAAAAAGAAAAAGAGTGAGAGCTCCGATGCAACCCTTCCGTGACAGCCCTAGAGATGACACGATAATCGCAATGGATACCAAGCTTCTTCGGACTTGTTTGCCATTAAGTGTTAGATCCCTGCAGCGCGCATCGAGAAGAGAAGGAAGAGGGGAGTGGACGGAGGAGGCGAGAGCCCGATCGCAGCTCGCGATTCGGCCCAATCTCAAAAGAACTGAAACGAGTGAAGCTGGGTGAACGTCTCCACCCCTTTGCTGGTCTTGTGATTAAAATCCTGCTTGAAATAAATGGCTTCTCCCGGCTTGTACAATGTAAGCGTCTACTTGAACCTTCATGTACCATGGTCTGCAAGTAGGTAGTGCTACCGTAAGACACACTCCTAATGCGAGACCAAGCTAGCTGCCTGAAATGCTGCACAGTTTCCCGATCGTATGTGCGGAACGGGGTTCGAGCACGATACGGCAGAGCAAGACAAATGCAGCAAGAATGGCATCGGTACAAGTGCCCGAGAAGCCGTTTTCGTGCTGGACAAGGAGGGCTAATCTGACCAGCAAAATAATCCCTATCTTGTGCGAGAACATCTCCCTAGGTGCTTGTGCTTGTGCCTTTTAGAAGTCGAGGCAAATGGTATGAACTAACCTATTACCGCAAAAACTCAGTAGATCCACTATCGCCCACCAGCCTTAGATCTCGCCAATTAGAGAAAAACACCCTGAGAAGGAATAGTGTTTCCCAGACAGGGTATAGCTTGGGGGATGAGCTTGTGGAATCTCATTAACTGGTATTCGTTGTTCTGTCAACCCAGTGTGTCAAACCTGCTGCGGTTCAGACAGAAATTTATGTCAAGATCCCTGTAGCGGATCTACTGAGTTTTTGCGGAATGACACAATATTGAGTACCTATCATGTTGTGGATGCCCGTAGGAGACTCCTAGGGCGGGGAGACTATGCGCAATAATAAAAAGACTTGGAAATCGTTGAAGAAAACAGCGCTCCGCATACAACAAAGCAATCACTGCACAGCTAAAAATTTTGACCAAAAAAATCCTTGAAAGGGGCCCTCTAGTATATGGAATTAATGGTGTCAATAGTTTTAATTTTTAATTCTGTGTTCGAGGAATATTTGGTGTGGTTCCCTTCCAAAAAAGTAGGCAGTTTGGCATTGTTGAACATAGAGAAGTCTGTATTAGGTTGCGCACAGTCTCCCCGCCCTACCTAGGAGCCTTCGTCTGCAGACAGAGAACTCCGGCCACGAACAGTGGGTTAACGCCAGCTGAGACATGCATGGGAAATATCCCGTAACCTAAATCAATGTCTTACGGAAGAACAGACATTGATGCACAGCACCCGGAAACAACTCTTTCTGTAGTAAACGTGTATAGTACTGTGCCGAGCGGAAAGTTTCCGGGGCATTCCGGCATCTTGTTAGTATAATACCAACTAACTCTTGAAGAAGAAGGAAAAAACTAAGAATTAGCTGAAGTAAATCAACTCAGATGCACAGTGTCCTTTCAATCGATGCGCACATAAAATATGTTGCCTCCAGCAGTTGATTACCGCCCTATGCCGTCATGGAGGGAGGAGGAGGAGGAGGAGGAAATATCCGTTATCCCGTGTCTGGGCTGTATGTATTCGCTTGACCCAGTGCTCGAATCGAGATTATATCGAATCGCACGAATTGTGCGCAGGTGATGGCAGTACGAGCAGCAACTCTCCCGCCGAGCTAGTTACGTCCCCTAGTTGTTCTAGCAAGCGGGTAAGTTAACAGCAAGTGGGTAAGTTAACCTACCTGCAGTACTCGAGCAGTGGCTAGTTCATGCGCGCTACTGGGCCCTGACCCGCAACTCCCATACGATGCCGGTATGGTATTCAACTATAGGGAATCCGGGCCGCCTACATATGTGCCAATACTGTACTTCAAGTAATAGCGCAACCCATCTAACCTATCGGCAAGTAAATTACTACCTTAAATCAGCCGATCTGCCCCACAATCCGCCAACGAAATATGAAACGGAGATGCTGCACTTCCGTTGCCGGGAGTGGGGGGCACTGCATACATCGATGGATATCGTGTTTGAGTGCCGCGCTGGGGTGAAATATACCCCTCCCCCCTTTACTCAAGCACAAATTACCGTACCCAAGCGCTCGATGCTTTTGCCTCATCAAGATGCCGACCAATTCGTATTAGTATAACGAAAAATCCGTGAGGGGG
The DNA here is from genome assembly GCA_003521225.1 of Tuber microsphaerosporum. Lineage (NCBI taxonomy): Eukaryota > Fungi > Ascomycota > Pezizomycetes > Pezizales > Tuberaceae > Tuber > Tuber microsphaerosporum. The sequence goes on along the minus strand of QOVD01000387.1, from coordinate 35,298 downwards.
GGCCAGTTTCTACATTCTGGGTTAAGCAGGTGACTGTCAGTGCATATTCGCTTCTCTCCACGTAAATCGTTTCCTTCCAACCGGGCTTCTGCCGCCATCTAACTTATTCGAAAAGTGTTCTGCGAATACTGGGCTAATCACAGGTTATCACTCTATCTCCCCTTGTTAACTTTAGGGTGGAGGGTTGTGTCGGAAGTATTGAGGAAGTGGAGGTCACGAAAGCAAATAGGATTGTAGAAGTATTACCATCGTCTATTGAGTAAAGGAGAGAGAGGGCTCAAGAGAAGGAGAAGGAGAAGGAAATCAAGGTAAGGGAAGAAAGGTACCGGGAAATGACGTGACGTGGCTAGAAGCAAACGAGTTGACAACGCGCAACCACAGTTTCCAGCGGGTTGTATCTCAAGCCTGAGCCCCCAGAAACACCGCCGAAGGAATGTAGGAGCTCTCTTCCCCAGAGAAAGGATATCCAGGGATATCATAATTATTAGAGTATGGATGAGGTTCTCACTGCCACGAAGGAACTAGGCACTATCTATAAGTCAGGCGAGATCGCCATACTTATGTGCCCCTCAAGTAGACATGAGAGCATTGCCATGCTATCGTGCACATACCTGAGCGGGTCCACGCCCACATAACAATCTAAAAGCTGTGTACGCGTTATACTAGTAACTCATAGCGGTCCTGCGCTGGAAAACAGGGGCTCTATACACAATATAAAGAGCGCGGAGAAAACCCTCTGCTAGAAATCTATCAGGCCGCTCTAGAACAACCTTCCCGCAAACACAGCACTTCCATCCCCACAAAAAATCTCTGCGAAACTGTGTGCGAGAAGAAACACTACACCTCAAGAAACCTATCTATGATGCCAAGATATATCCCATAAGCAACCAAACGAACAAAAAGAAATCCACAGCAAAGGAGAAATACCCCCCCATCTAGATTTAAGCAAGTCTAGTTTATGTAAAAGAAAGAAGAAATAGAGCTTCACCAATACCCTCTGGTACTCTCCGCAAGCTTCCATCTCGCATCCCACTCCCTCAACACCCCACCCGCACGCCCCCCCGCAGCCGCCTCTTCCCCGCCCTGCGTGAAATAGGTCATTGATTTATGAAGTAAATACATGCCTAGCCCCTCACGAACACCATCCCTCCTCCCTACGCCCTTCCCCCAAAAATCCAACGCCCAAACCCTTCCTTGCAAACCAGCATATACCGTCTTCCCACCACCGCCAAGAGCGAGAGAGTGCACGGGGCCTGTCCTGTCGCCTTCGGTACGGGATTGTATGTATGTTGCCCAGTTTTTTGGCGGAAAGTCGGAGGGGAGACGGGAGGAGCGGATATCGAAGTACTTTAGCAGGCCGTATTGGCTTACGCCGGTTACGAAGGCGTGGCTAGAGAGCGGGAGGAGGGAGAAGATGGGGGTTTGGGGGTCTATGGGGTCGTAAAATTGGGAGACTGTAGGCTGAGGAGTGCGGAGGTCGTGGAGCCTGAATGTGTGTTAGATAATGGGAGTGGTGGAGGAAGAGGGGGAGGGGATGATTGCCTTGCTATCCCATCCCACCACCCACTAAGGAATACATCACCATTAGCACTTGCACCAGTAGAGCCCCTGGGCAGAGGCTTGATAGCGCAGACAGAAATGCTTTGCATATCTGCGCAATCCTTCGCTGAAAACTCCCTTATCGACTCCTGCGTAAGCCCAGAGGGTGTAATTGCATGAATAACAATCGGTTTGGCGGAAGTCTTCCCCACAGCGATCTTCGTATGATCTAGGAAAGAAACATCCCACAGCCGCTCATCAACAAACTGTGCTTCCGATACTTCCCTAACAATCCCGGCCGGCTCCCCCACACTAGCAGGCTGCTGAATATTGTAAATGCTCAACGAGGAATTATTCAATATCGCCCCAACCAGAACCCTCCCTCCATTTCCCTCATGTATCATATTCATCCCTTTCACCATCTTCCCATCCGTATGATACCGAACCACAACCTTGGGCTTGCACGTAACTCCAACTCTACCCCGTGTATCCAACTCCAGCATTTCTAGCCTGCCATTGGCCCTCCCAACAAGTGCGATTTCCACATCCTTATTCCCAACCTTCTCATGTGGCCTTAATAAATGCAACCCCGTAACGTCGTCCCTTCCCCCCCTCTGTTCGCGGTCCTCGAACCCCCACCAGAAGGTCCCATGCTGACCCCGGCTTTTGCTAACCATGATATCCTGCCCCGCGCCAATGGCGAGTACATCCCGATCACCGCGGAACTCACCGTACGCATCGATTTGGGGGTGGTATGCCACCGTCTGTCTCCTCCCGCCGCCAGCACCTCGGGCGCCCGGCTCCCAGGGCAATGCGCTGACCTGTCCGCCACCGGGACCCCTACGGGGCCCCCGCGGGACGTACATGTATATCGCGGGCTTGAGTGCCGTGGCGATGAATCCCGCACGGGAGCAATTGCGGGATACGCGGGTGGCTTCTTCAGCCCGTCTTGCCCAGTTGATTTTCAGGTCTTGGTGTTGAGGCCGGTGCTGGTGACGGCGGCGGTGGCGGTGTTCTTGTAGGATTTGGGCGTGTGCGGCGGGGAGGTGGGTTTGTAGGTAGATTCGCCAGGCTTCGATGTTGGTGAAGGTGTGGTGATAGCGGTCCGTTCGCGAGAGTGAGAGGATGTCATGTGGGGTCAGGTGTTGGATTACCAGGGAGAGGATTTCGGGAGGGAGAAGGTAGGACTTTTTTGCAGGAGGGGGGGGGCTTTTTTCACTCATGTTTCCAGTATTGGGAATGGGGATTGAGAAGCAAATGGTTATGATTCTAGTAGAGAAGGCGTCTTTATCGTTTAGATGGATGACACAGCCAAGCTTGTCACCTGGTCCGTGCACGGTTTCTTTGAGAACCCTGATTGGAGTAGAAAGAGCAAGACCGTTGCCCCTCTTGATGTGAACTTCTTGCAAAATCATCAGCGATAACGAAAACCGTTAAAACTACAGCTCAAGATCCCAACTAAACCCTCTTGTAAAAGGAAAGACCCCCAATCTAACAGGAAATTTTATCGTATGCTCTACACTAACAAAAGAAGATAACCTCCTAACTGGTTCCCCGTCTCCTCTATTGTTCAATCATAGCACCGACTCTATCCCTATGCTGAAAAGCTCCAGGTTATCCCTATGCTGAAAAGCTCCAGGTTATCCCTCTGTCTGGCTGAAGCGACTCTGCTCACTCTTTATGAATTTTTCTCCTGAACCTTCTCTCTCTCTCTCTCTCTCTCTTTCAGGTGCATCCTAGCAGCTGCCTCCGGTACGTTAGAAAGTCTCTTCAGTTTCGTCAGAAAGGGCCCAGACTCCAAGATTTCTACAGCCATCGCTCCCGTCTCACCAATTGCCAGCCGAACCTAAACTCAAGTGGTGGAAGTCGATTTCTAAGTCTTCGGTCTGGTCCGACTTTTCTTCTCGGGCCTTGCATGCACGAACATATTATACTGGGGAAGTATGATAGATATTATAACTCTATAAGGCTAAAATCCTCGCAGCTAGCCCTAACCTTCCAACTCCGGCTTTGGAATCGATGAGGGTTCGGGGGCGCTCGCATGACACATACTCATAGTGCTACAATTCCCGCCAGGCGCCGGCACATATAATAGAAATGGGCGAATTTATATTTCCAACAAAAAAGGTTTCTCCTTGTGTAAAAGAGCTGTCCCGCATTAACTCAGACTTTTGCACTAGCTTGTAATCCCGAGCACCGATCATAATACGCAGTGCATTGGAGAGTGGACTTAAGTGTCAAGAGCTGTAGTAAAGAGTGCCACCATACCGCGAATTGCACAACAATCCGAAGCCAGCGACCGAACATTTCCCATAGACAAGTAGTTGTATTATCAGCAACATACAAACACCCTATAACAGAAAGAAAAAAAAGGTGTAAAAAGAACTCCGTAACGAGACACCACAACTACCATGGATAGCCCAAACTAACCGACATGATAGTTTTTAAAAAAGGATTTTTATTTCGAGACTAACATTGTAAGGCCTGAAATTTCACATAAACTCCCCCCAATTCCTCCCCACCTTCTGAGAATTGCCGGCCCATGGGGCATTTTGCCCATGGACAATCCCCGCATTAACCTGACCGGTGGATGCCTTCGACCCCCTCACCTCTAGTCCGGACCTGATCATGTTCATTCTCATGAGTTTCATCCTAGCAAGGCGCTCGTAGTTTTGGGCAACTGCCAATGTCTCGCGATGGACGGCTGCACGGAGGTTCGTTTCTTTGGCAGTGAGAAGCTAGACATCGTTAAAGGATACTCAAAGGTTAAAAATAAGCAGGTAGAAGGACTAGTAGTGACCTACTCTATTCTTTGTATCGATTCTAGCGTCCAAAGCACCTTTGCCAATCATCACAACAAGCTCCTTCTCCAAAGTCCGCTCATCCGTAGCGAAAGCTTGAGCCATGCTGCTTAGGGTCACGCATGAAAATGGGATGAAGTATTGGACTATTCCCTTACTCCTGATCGACTCGAATAGCCTGTTAACGTGTCTGTGGAGATGAATATCAAGGAGAAAATCGTTCCTAGAGTCCTCTAAAATGCTCAAACAGCTGGAGTACTTTGCGGTATGGAAAAATGCGATGGCCTTCCTCATACGTGGCTCTAACTCGAGGAAGTTACGGAACTCAACATTATCGAGAACTTCAGTCTTGAGTTGAGTTCTCTCCATAGAGGCCAACGCACAAAGTCCGCCGTAGGTTGCTACATCATTTGCCGTGATGACTTCGTTGTAAGTGTTGAGCAGAGTTGGCGGGCACTCCAGAAAGCTCCTGGCCGCAGCTCTAAAGTCACCAGCTGCTAATTGTGTAAGCCCCATAGCCACGCAGAGCTTGGGCCTCAGAAGCTCTTCTTCATCGGGCCCCCGAGTTAGGTTGCGTATCTTAACGACGTGCGATTGCACCGTCATGTAGTTCCCTTGTTCGATGCAAACCTTGATGGCTTGCATGGACATATCAACGATGTGCTTTGGCGCAGTGCAGAAGTCACGCATGCGAGAGTAGCACTTGAGGGCACCGACGAGATCACCAGATGCGTATAGATGATTGCCAAGATCTTCATGGCCAATCTGTATTTAGTGTCAGTGAATGGTTCCTTACGTCGATTGGTGTCAATGATAAGACCCACCCGAATGCTCTCCTTGATCAGATTATGTTTGTAGCTCTTCAGATCAGCCTCGATTCTCTCCGTATCACTAGCAACCTTTCTGGAAGTCTTCTCAATCCAAGCGTCGTCCTGAGCTGCCTCTGCGTCCTCTGGAGAAAGCTTGCGGAGGAGATCTAATGCTAATCTGAACCGGGCAACATCCTGAGTTTGCTTCAACAATTTGGTAGCCAACTTCAGTCCCTCAATCGCCAAAGGAGGTGAATGGGTAGAAATATGGATGAGTCGGTCGATCTGCGTGCGCCCTAGATATACCGACAAACGATTTAGTATCCCCCGCTGCGTGCACTGAGGCTACGATCTTGGCTCATACCAGCATAGCCTGAGATATAAGTGTCTAAATCAAACTTCGGTAGACCTGGTGAATGCGGTTAGCAAGCTCGAGCTACCGGGAGTAAATAATGTGCTTACCATTAACAACTAAAACCCCATCACTTCTCGCCTGGGAAAAATATGCGTCCACTAATGAGTTTCCCAACATGGTTTAATGCTACGTTGTGTTAGAATGCAGCCGGAGGAGGAAGGTAGAGGGGTGACGATGATGGGGTGGGGCACTGCCGAAGTGTGAGCTTTCCTGAGACGATGTGTTCGGGATGGGCGACTCCTCTTCGTCGTTCCTATAGTAATCCTATTGCTATGCTCAGTGGACGTAAGTAGGGTTTTGCGTCCTTTTGCAGACCCGTTCTTGTTAGGAGGCAGAGATGATGGTAGAGGGTAAGGTATTGCTCGGTACAGGCACGTACCTAGGCTAGACAAGCCTCTTGAGGCTTAAAATGCCAAGGCCGCCCTCTACTAGTAGTGGCAGCGTAGAGATGCCACAAGCTCAATTACAACCAACTCTGCCGAAATCACAGTCAACTAACTACACCAAAAACACTAGTCAAGTATTCTATAAACAATACCAATATTGCTTGTGAAATTCCCCGAGGAAGCACAATACCCAGCGGGCGTGATAGCCACTGTGCCGATCTTGGACTTTATCGGGGGCAGAAACAGCTACAGCAGTCTATATCTTTCACGGAGCCTTGTTGCATGATGCTTCAGCAAACAACACTGTACAAGATCTAGACTTCGAGAAACAGATACTTGTGTTTATGGCACCGGCGCGTTATACCTAAATCGCAGGCGCGGGAAGCTATATACCTCGCGAATACCAAACAGTGAACAAAACCAGTTTCCTAGACCCCCGGACATGAGCCGGTAAATCAACGCCCTACCTATTGGCACCACAGAGAGCACCAGTCGCCGTATGAAGCCGCCTTCTTTTGGTGATGTAGTAAAAGGGGAGCGACTTCAATCTGCCGACATCCCGGCTGTACGAGTACTGTTCATCCAACGACAACCAGCAATCCAATTGATCATGGTGGGGGGCGTGGGTAGCCGGAGCATTTTGTCGGGAAAATATTGCTTAACTTCGATCCCTCAAGGACTTTAAACCACTACTCTAATAAGTAATAGAATGGATGGCTCCCTACACATTACCGGTAACAGAGAGAAAATAGGAATCATGGACACAGTCGCGCCTCAGCACAAGGAACGCCAAGAATTCAGGGTTTCTTTGTTCTTTACGATAGGGTCTGAAACAGTAGAATTCGTTGCCAGGCATGCTAAGCCTGTTTTGGAATAATTTGAGTGGTTGGAGAGTTACTCGCGGGCGAATTGAAGCCGGACAACTTCTTGCAGCAGTGATCGCCTGGCCAAATAACCCAAATAAGGCTTCATCCGCCCATTTTCCAAACCTACAAAAACACGCATTAAATACCGGTACCGGAGCCCAAAAATACCAAATCATACATCATATTATACAATTCTCCTTCCTCCTCTTCCCCCGTCCAAAAAAAACTTCAACCATTATCAAAACACAAACCCAACCACCAAAAATGAGAACCACCACAAAATTCACTCACTCCGAGTCCGTACAGATCCCTTACCCGTACCCCCGTGTCTCCGACCTCCTCATCGCCGCAACCGCCCCCTCCGTCAAAACTGTCGTGGAAAAGAACCCCATAGCCAGCGACGTAGACATCAAATCAACTGAATCCGTGCACATCTCATCCTCATCTAGCACTCCCTCGACCAGCAATTTCCCAACCGTCACCACTGCAACCGCGGAACTCCCCGCTAATGGCCATCGCGTCCACTTCATCTATGTGGAGACCGTATCTCTCGCGTTCGGACTGACTTCGAAGGTTCACTTGACGGGGTGGTATGCGGCGCCAGATGCTGGGGGTGAGGGCTACTACAGCATTATTGCTGAGGAAGGCGGGTTTGCGGAGACTCGAGTTAAAAAGGTTAAGACTTTGAAGGAAACTCAGGGTGGGGCAGGGGCGGAGTTTTGGGAGGAACTTGAGGTGGAGTGTAAGTGGTTTTTGGAGTGGTTTTCGAAGAAGTCGGCAATTGATACGTATAAGAAGTATGTGGCGAGTTGGCCAGAGTTGTTTGAGTAGGGGTTTGCGAGGGTGGTGGTGTAGTACTCAGCACTCAGATGATAAATTCCTCCTTTCGTAGTTATAATGACGATGATACGATGCCTCTCTGTAAATGATTGGGGTCTCGAGTGATATTGAATGATTGGTAGGGGTTGTAGGTGGTTTACAAAGTACATATCACCTAGACTTGGAAGAGGTATATAAGTGATAATGAATATAAATACTGCACGAAAATGCACGAAAGTGTCTAGAATAACTGGACCTCATCTTGATAAAAACAAAAAACCACCAATCCGCGAAAGCAAAAACACAAATGCGCATAAAACCACCTGACTATACTAACAGGCTACCGTGAAATGACTCCGACCCGTCTAATCCCATCTACACCCTCTGTGCTCCCCTTGGCTGAGATATGTCTATATCTACCCTCTCATTCATTTATTACCCCCTACCGCCTACACTAGTGATAGTTCCACCAGTGCCAGAGCTTAACAAGCCCCTCCTCTCCTCTTCATCGCTCCTCTCGTCCCCAGCCCCATGGCCCTTCCCCCCTCCCCCTTAGCCTCGACTGCTCAGTGCCTCCCCCTGCCTAAATCTTCCGAATAACCTCTGTTCTTCCTCATCAAAGGAGCGGCGGCGAGGGGAAGAGCGCAATCGTTTATCACCACCTACTCCTGGAATCCCCGGGGGCGGCCCAAGAGTTCCGTAGCTTATTTCGGCCTCTCCTTCCGGAGAGAGGTGCGAATACGTAGAAGGTCCATTAGAGGAGGGATATAATACGTAGTGTTGAATAACGAATATAATGTCGAAGAATATAGAAATTTGCGAAAGGAAGAATTTCACGGGATTGCCGGTTAGGCCAGACCAGTCGTCTGGGGCGCTTTAGATAATGGTCCACCCACAGGGGTTTTTAGGAACGCCGGATTGTCCACTTACTTTGAAGGCTAGAGTCAAGAACTAATTGGGCCAGCGATAAGATGCCCCCAGAAATATCGAGTAAAATGTTGTGAATTGACCAACCAGTGGTTGCCTCCCGTTTATAATTAACCCATGCTTGGGGAACGTACTTCACGATCGAGATGAATAATTTGACGAATTGTAGAGTATAAACCTGCAGGTGGCGGATCATACAAGACGGGTATCAGTGACGGATCAAATATTACAATTCAATTTTGGCAAGTTGAAGTGAACTCACAAGATCAATCCATTCAAAGTCTGCTGTGCCGCATAGGGCAAGAGCAGTGAAAATCAGAATTGAAGCAATACACACGGCTATTACCGCTAGCATCGTGCGGGACAACCTTTGTGTGGGGTCTCGCTTATATCCCCAAAAAAAGAATTGTGACCAAGTTATGAGACTGATCAAGGTTGCATGAGCCTGGATTTATTGTTGCTGTTAGTGCCACATTATTACTATTTTTTACTCAGGAGAGGAATCGAGATTCGACAAACCGCAAACGCCAGATCGTTCCATCGAACCGTGGGCTCGGGAGACCGAGGATGGCGCCTCGCATACTCATCCCGCACCACAGGGGAGAATAGAAATAAGATCGAGGAAATGGTGTAGCAGCCAAAGCCCAAGATGTTTACGGTGAAGTAATCGAGAGCAAGGCCAGTTACTGACTTTCGTGAATAGTTTATGAAAAGCTGAGGATAAAAAGAGACACCCCAGCACAAAAAGTAGGTCCAGCCTAGTAAACGAGATACGGCATGAGCGAGTTCCACGACTTGTTTGTCCAACAGCGTAGAGGTTAAAATCGTCATCCTTCGATCGCTAAACGTGCCGGCAAGACTTTAACTGTATTGCACGTCAAGGTACCTCCTCGACTTCTTAACCCGGACCACTCGATTTTTCCTTTCGACCTTATCTCTCGGCTCAGGCAATAGTGTTTATCGGCCAGCTACTTGTCAACGGAGGGAGAGAAGAGATGCTATATCCTTGGTGTTTGTTTCGTTCGTCGGGTTGTCCCGGAGGCTCAGGGAATGTCACTGAATGTATTGTGCAAGTTTTCGACCATTTACCTTCTGTGATGGCCTGGGCGGAAAAGGTGAGGGTTGGTGAGAGGGTGAGGAGGGAGGAGCTACGATATGTTATAGTACGGGCACTGCTCGGAGATGTTATCTGTTTTGTTCTTGTGGGACCGAGCAGTGAGACCCGGGGAGCTCTGGCTGACCTTACCCCCCCGGCACATATCATGGGCAGCAGAACGAAGGTTTCCATTTCAAAGCCGCACGTGCCATCATTGATTGTCCTATCACGTCATTCGACTTTGCTGCCTGTATCCCTCTCCCCTCCAAGGCCCCAACCGCGGTAAACTGCAGCACAGCGCCCGTGTCTTCCAGCTCCGTCCTGCAAAAGGTTTGACACCATCAAGCCGCAAGCTAGGGGCACCGGCCTGAAAAATACCACGAAGTCCCTGTCGCTCACCTTCTTCGGGTTTGCCACACCCCAAACCCCTAACCCCTACCCCCGTTTGCAGGTGCCTTCCGCTTTCCTCAGCCTCACATTTCGGGTCTCACAGACGCGAGGACTCTATTACTCGAGTACATATATGTCAGCAGAGTTTCACCCTAAACCTGAATTTCTTAATCTCTTGGCGATCTGATAACAGTCGCGACCTCAACATCTCCTGGTGCCTGTGCTGCCCAGTCCACCCCCTCGAATCGACCGGACACTTCACACAACACCCCGCTCCAACAATTCCCAAAACTTTCCCCCCTCCCCTCCATCTCCCTGACTCTTCTACGCGTTCTTCGCCTGGACATGCTGTGTTCTCCTCGACTTTAGAAACATACATGGCTCCATCCCCTTCTGTGCAGACCCCTACTGTTCGTGGCCGCGGTAGAGGTCGTCCTAGACTCCGTGGCCGTGGTAGCTCAATAATATCCTCTCGAACGCGCCCGCCCTCAGCAAGTAATGAGAGTAGAACTCCGACTGGGAGGAGGAGACCAACATATCAGAATGGGTATAGACCCGGAGGCGCAGGGGGTGGTGGAAGGTACATGAACCCCACCACTGGAGAAGTTGTGACGGCCAACGAGTGGAATGCTGCTAGAGGGGGCCCTATTTTACGAACACGAAGAACGCCTGCACGAACATCGGCAACACCGGCAGTCCCAGCGTCTGTCGCCGGGGCGGACATCAAGCCACGAGAGGAGCGAAGCTACGCTGAGTTCCATACCGATTTAGATATCAATCGCCCGCTTAAGGTTTACTCAGCTGAGGTAATTGATGGCGAGAAGCCTGCAAAGGTTGCGGATGTTCAAGAGAAGTCGGAGTTTCTTCAAGACGATCAGGGAAATGGATCTATGTATAGCGCGGGGGTCCCTATTTTACCTGGGCCGTGGCCACCTACCGTTGACAATGGAGTCTTTAGCACTGGAGGCGATATCAATATGGAAGATGCCACTATCTCAGGTCCTTTTGAGAAACACTTGCAACCTCCCGTGATAGCTATTGATCCAGCGCTTGCCGCTCTAACCCCCCCCCCTCCTCCCTCTAATACAAGCACTGATGTTCCATCTATTCCGACTGATCCGGCACTCGTGGAAGTCACACATGGCGCCCCGCAAACACCAGCGGTGACGCCTACTGAGGAACTTGCTTCGGCTTCGAGCCAAAAATTGAATCCACGGCTTACGCCATCTTTTTCCGGCCCCCCTGGGGGTGGTAAAGACGGGCAAACACTTGCTTCCCTCCGTGCCCACCGATCAACTGCCGGGAGGCCTTCACGGAAGTCTTATGCCCCACTCTCCGCTGGACGGGGCTCTAGAATGAAGACCAACGCTCAGGATCCGCCTGATCTGCCAAAACCAGAGCTCAAAAAGCCTGAATACCGGAAAATTACACCATTTCAGTTTTCTGAGGCGGCCTGGTTGACACCTGTTGGGAGCACGGGCCCCCAAGGGTTGAATAATCCCCCCAATAGTTCTGGATCAAACGTTGATAGCGCAATGATTGCTATTGGGTATCAAGAAACTTCACGTTTCGAACGTCCACGCACACTTGTTCGTGACCGCCCAGACACCCTGATTGACGACCAACTACAGTCGATTGAAGTCGTCGAGAAAGTAGAGTATGATATGGATGAGCAAGATAACAAATGGCTCACTACATACAATAGTCACAGGAGGATGAGGGATGTTCGGCCTATCACTAGGGAGATGTTTGAAGTCGCTATGACTAAGATAGAGAAGGAATGGGTAACCTTAGAGAGAAGGATACCCAAGACCGTTGCGAAGCCACACGGATCTACTTACGGAAACCGGCGGAGGAGCTCGGGGAATGATGGTGACGAAGACGGGGGCGAAGATAGTAAATGTGTCATCTGCGATGATGGCGAGTGTGAAAATTCTAACGCTATCGTCTTCTGTGACGGATGTAATTTGGCGGTCCATCAAGAGTGCTACGGGGTGCCACATATTCCGGAAGGCCAGTGGCTTTGCCGCAAATGCTTAGCTATACCTAATAAAACAGCGGTACGTGCCCCCAGTCCTTTAAAGTCGAAGTTCACTAATCATAAGAATTACAGAACTGCATATTCTGCCCGAATACAGACGGGGCCTTTAAACAAACAACCAACACCAAATGGGCACATTTACTGTGCGCGATATGGATTCCTGAGGTCATTCTGGGTAACACGTCTTATATGGAGCCAGTTGATGGAATGGACTCGGTGCCAAAATCAAGATGGAAGTTGGTTAGTCGTCATAATTCGAGTTTCATGGAAAATCTCTAACATTCAATAGAGCTGTTACATCTGTAAACAGAAAATGGGAGCCTGCATCCAATGTAGCAATAAGAATTGCTTTATTGCGTTTCATGTCACTTGTGGCCGCAGGGCGAGGCTTTCCATGAAGATGAAGAATAACTTGGGAACAGGAGCACTCATGGAAACTTCAGCCCTCAAGGCGTATTGCGATAAACACGTGCCTGAGCAGTGGAGAAGAGACAATGATGTATGTTGTCAGACTGTTCCTTGTTATATCTTCAGTGAGAAGCTAATTATTGTACCGTACAGGTGGATACTGCTGTGGCCGATGCGATGGACTTTTATGCGAATACAATGACTGGGACGCAGTGGGGTGATAGCCAGTCTGCTGCGATGGCTGGGCCTGACCATGCCCTACGTAACGGCATATTACGAAATGGAAACCTTCCACGGGTTACCTTAACTTTTGGGAACAAACGTAAACGCAGTCAAGATCCCAAATCAACGTGGAAACTTGCCTCTGGTGCTCCAGTTATACCCCGAGTGATCTATGATCGGGTGGTCAAATTCGTTTCCCGGTTTGACGTTGCCGAAGTCGAAGAATTCGTGGCCAGTGCTTGTAAATACTGGACCCTGAAACGAGAATCCCGGCGCGGTGCAAGCCTTGTGAAGAGCCTCCAAGCTTCAATCAACAGCTTTACATCAGCGGAGGTAGTCAAAAAGAAGTATTCTAGTGCGGGATTCAAGCAAGGCACAATAGATCTCGAGAAACGTAAAGAATTTGCTCAGGGCCGTGTTTCTGAATTGGAGCACTTGAGGGAAATATTTGAGCAAAAGCAAGAAAAGGAGAGTAAGGGCATTGAAACGATGAATTTCATGGAGGCGTATACGGACTTGAACTACTTTCCTGAGCTTCCACTCATTAGGAACGTCTTCGAAATTGCTAGGAGGTAAGTCTTCCCGTATTTGTAGGGTCTATGTTCGAAAGGGGTTTTGCCTCTCCTGGAGCTGTCTACTAACAATAGTTTATGATACAGTCTCGATCTAAATCGTGTTTTCATCAATGGATTTTCGCTAATTGAAGAGCGAATAGAAAATCGCTTGTATCCCAATGTGGGTGCATTTGCGTGCGATCTCTTGTCTGTTCTTAAGTCACCGCCCTCGCAGCCGGTTTTGGAATACAAGGTTGTTTACCGGTATCAACTGGGATCAGGCTTGATATGCTCATCGCCAAAAGACGATTTACAAGGTACAACAGTTGCATCGCTGATTTTATCACATGTCCTCCCACTTCTGGAAGATGTGAGAAGGTCCGAGTTGGAGATACGAACCCGTCCTCCCCCTCTAGAGATACCTGGGGGCAATATTGTCGACATGAAACCTATTGATACTTGCTATAACATGAACGGGGAAATTCTTCCATCGACGGAGGATAACCATACGCTGGCCCCACAAGCACAGTCACAAGATTCCTCGGTTGTCCTACCGCCATTGAATATCGATCCGGAACTGGGAGTTCATTGGGACAATGGAAGGCCGCCATGGTATCTTAAAGACCTTGCTCCAGTTGGGCTCCGGGTCGAGGCAGAAGTGTGGAGTCCGCCGAGTGAGGATTGTGATGATGAATGTAACCTGAATGGGAATTCAGCTAGGGCATATTCTTCAGTACCCCCGCTTGAATCTCATTTATCCCTTTCGATGTCCGGATGGGGTCGGGAAGTCGCTCAGGCAATTAGCAAGGCGCCACGGGAAAGCACCGCCGATTTCCAGGCGCCAATGCCGGATAGGAGAATAAAACCGATTCCTAAGCCAGAGCGAGATTCCGGCGAAAACGACGCTCTGATGGACGGATTTCGAGCTATGGATCTCCCCTCGCCTCTCCGTACAATTGACGAAAATGCTACCCCAGACAGAAACCATACACTCCCGAGCATTGGTGACAGAATGGGCATTCCGGGGCCACCATCCAATCTCCTGGCAGCTGTTCTAACTGAGACTCCTACTCAAAATGGCACCTCCTCCACCTTATCTGGCCGTCCCGAATACCCACCCATGGAAACTAATTCCTCTAGACTCGGCGAATCTAGTAGTTCTCAATCGGCCGTTGGTGTGAACGGTACGTCGGAGCCCGCGCCAGCGGCTCCAGTAACTACGACAGGGCGGAAGAGCAGGAAAGGCATGATTTTTCCCAGGCAAAGCAATGGTCGGTTCGGGACCACAAAGGGAGCTGCTGGCGCTAGTGGTGCTAAAAAGGCCCGTAAGAAGAAATGGTAGACGATGCCCCTGTAATATGAGGCGGTGGGGGTATCGGTATTTCAAATACTTGTATTATTAGACAACTTGCTTCTACTTCTAATTTGACTGGGTCTAGCTGTTCACTTGGCGCCTTTTTCCTTCTTTCTATTTTATCGTTTTTCAACCACCACTGTATTCTTCTTCAACCCCGCTTTATTTACTGCCTCAGTTCTTTTATCTCGCCTTTTTCTTTGCTTTTTTCGTCATCATCATCATGGGAATTCTGGGATTGATGGTTTGTTACCGGGGTTCAGGATCGGATCGGATAGTACTAGCTTTTTTCTTTTAACTGGCTTGCTCTCTTTTTTTTTTGCAAGTCCCGGAGGGTGATGTAGTGCGCCGCAGTGTAGTTTTAAAGTTAAAGGTACAGTTCAAAAGAATATTTGTAAACGGTGTCCCCCCACATTGAGCCCGCACCAATACAAAAATAGCCCGGTCTGGAGCCCGGAGATTCATACCACCACCCAAGTGTGGGTCTTACATACCCAAAGAAAGCGGATTTACGGTACCGGTATTTAGTTATAATATTCAAGCACTCTATTACTCGAGTATGATATCCCCTTGAAATTATGATGCGTCTGGTATATAATATTTGTGCGGCAGTCTTATACGCTACAAGTGGACTGCCGTAACCTACCGTACGGATCAATTCCTTACCGGTAACAGACGTAGCACCGGTATCATACCGTAAAAACTCAAAGAATAGAATCGTGTGCTATGTCGTTGAAGTTGCCTCCTCTGGCAAGGTCTGGTGTTTTTTTTGTTTTTTTCATATCTCTCAGGGGACTGAGGAGTCTCTTTTTCGCTGCGTTTTTCGCTCCTTTCCTAAAGTGGGTAATTCTCGACTGTATAGACACGGTTCCATTGTTTGAGTCTCTACCGTATGGTAAACGATCTGGCAATCTGAAGATCATGCTTACCCGTCAAAGGTGCATTAAGCTTGAAACCTAATATCGTATTGTAGACTCGCAAGTATACAATTCGATCATGATAATAGACTACTATTAGCCGGGGGCTCTGCATGTTGTGCCTTGTACTAGTACATAAGTTGAGGACCGGGGTTTCACTGCCAAGGCGAAAGAACTTCTGAGCTTATCGATATGCACCAGTAACCAACCTCTCAAAACACTTATTATTATCTTATTATTGCAAAGGACAAAACTTGGTACTCGTTACAGGCCAGAAGTGACCGAAAATACGAGTGGTAAGTTTGTGGCGCGCACGGATTTTTAACCATATATTTTCCGAACCCCTGCTTTCGGTCACTTCTTGCCTGTGACAAGTACAGCAGTAGCAGTAACCTAGGGTCTCAGCCCTGGTCCTACCGCTTACGTACTAGTGGATTTCACCCCTTTTTTTCGTTGCTTGCTCATCTCCCATCGCCCTACCTTCCCTTCCTTCTTGTCAACCCCCTCCATTCAATCCACCCTTCCTTTCTATTTCTCCAACTCATTTTGCTTTCTTAATCCTCTCTCTCCCTCCCTCCCTCGTCATCTTTCATCAGCCTCACTTCCTCCTTCTCTCTTAACCTCCTTCGTCTCTCAACACAACGCTTCCCTATCTCTTCATTCCCTTCACCCTACCTTCTTGTGTTTGTCCGTGTCGCCTCACACAGCCTTGAGCGATTTTCATCTTTCACTGTTTACTTGCTTCGCCTTGTGCTACCCAACAAATACGATTTTGTTTTTTTGAGTTTTGTATACGGTTTTAATGACGATGGACTATGAAAATGAAAATAACCGTGATTACGACGGTATGTTCCTTTTCTAACTCTGTTGCTCTTGCAACTTATCGACTTTTTTATACTGACCCGAGTAGAAGATGGACGTGATACCTACCGTCGTGATGAACGCTCTATGTCGCCTCGTGGACGTCGCGAGGATTCTTCCCCAAGAAGGGACCGCGTGAGAAGCGCCTCCCCTGGGGGTCGTGGTGGCGAGAGGTATTTTGTTCCTTATTCCTTTCGAATTATGCGCGACTTATTAATCTTTGCAGATCTGTTCCTCCTGAGTCACGCCCTGATGATCGTCGCCCTATGGATGCCGCCTCCACCTCTTCCGAGCGTGGCGGTGAACGTCGTGGCCCCAGCTCTTCTGATGGTTCTCAGAATCCTGGCACTAACCTCTTTGTTACTGGTATTCACCCGCGTCTTACCGAAGATGATGTTACTCGTCTCTTCGCTAAGTACGGCGAGGTTGAAAAGTGTCAAATTATGTTGGACCCTCACACCAAGGAGTCTCGTGGCTTCGGGTTTGTCAAGCTTGCTACATTGGATCAAGCGGACAGTGCGAAAGAGCGTTTGCAGGGTGAGGTTTTTGAAGGCCGAACTTTATCTATTGAGAAAGCGAGACGTAGTCGTCCCAGGACTCCTACTCCTGGAAAGTACTTTGGTCCACCTAAAAGAGGTATGTGTCAACCCGTTGGAATATATATTCCCTCATGAAATGAAGCCTAGCTAACAGCAAAGATACAGATGATTACCGCCGTGGGCCACCCGGTCGTGATGATGGTGGTTACCGTGGTGGGCGTGGCCCCTCGCGTGGTGGTGGTCGCTTTTACGACGATTATGATCGCGGTTATAATCCTCGCTATGAAGATCGTGAACGTGGCGGGCGTGGAGACCGCTACTATAGTTCTCGTGATAGGGGTGATGACTACCCTCCCCGTGGAGTTGACCGCTACGCGTCTGGACGTGATGATAGGTATAGTGGACGAGATGAGAGACGTGCACCCAGAGATGCTGGCTATACTAGTTACAGTGATCGCGATGCTGGATATTCCCGCGGCAGCGCTGGTGAGCCTGCAGTTCCCGCTGCCGCTGGTAGCGAAGGTGGTAGAGCCTATGGAGGCGGCACCTACCGTGACGAAGCCCGTGGCGATGATCGTAGTTACAGGAGATAGATTATTCAGGCCTATCGGGGTCATCTGCCCAGTAGTTTTTTTTTTTTTTTGATTGGGTACAGCTTTCTCCCTTTTAACCTTTACAATTTCTAAAAGTCTACCTTTGTATTCCTTAATTTCTTGCTTTGTTCCTTATCGTGTGTATTCTTTTGCTTTGTTGGAGAGTCGGGTCTTGTGTTTGAAGAGGAGACTTACTTCCTCTTCTCATGCGTCTTCAGACTCGGATTAATTCGGCGGTCGGAAAGAAATTGGGGAGGAAGGGGGATCTGTGTGAACGAGTTCGGCATCAACGTGCGACAAGTGATTTTGACAGTTCACACTGGCTCGGTATTTCGTCGATACTTCTCCAAATTCTTCTTTTTTCTTTTCATGGAGCGGCCTATTTGCAACACCGGTCAACTATTCAGATTACAAATATATAAAAAAGCATCGCGACCGGTAGTTGGAAACGAACAAAAACTCGCTTAATCTTGTCAATTCCGCCCGTCCCCGTCTGTCTGGTTTCTTTGCCAGATCAGATATTTCATATATGGGGACTTTTCCGACCATGGCTTTATTCTTCACCATCTCTCTGCGGCCCGGTTGTCGAGGGTCGCGCTCACTGCGGTTCGTCCTTCGTCCTTTTGTCTATCTGTCTGCTTGTTGCAGATGTGGGAGGTGGTATTTTCCGTACACCTTCGCACAAAGAGAAAGAGAAAAAGAAGCCCTACCTACCCAAAAGAAACAAACGTCTGTGTCAGATATCGCAATGTGTCGTTAATTATTGTACAACAAAAGTCCTCCTGGACCTTTTTCATGGAGGCCTTTTCATCTTGCAGTCATTTCAAATCAGTCATTTCAAATCAGTACATCAAATCAGTACAATGCGATTAATCAGCCTCGCCGCAGTACTCCTCGTGATAGATGAATCCAATTCAATAATCTTTGCTTCAGAATAACAAAATACCAGAAGGGCAGATATAACAATCTATCCTGGATCGGCGGAGAAATGGAGCCAAAAAGACAGACGAGAAAAGAAAAAGGAAAAAAACGGAACTCGCAAGGCCGTCATTTTTTGTTTCTTTTGGCTCGACAGTTACCCGAGTTAGAATAGCATCACGAAACAACTCACCAAGAGAGCGGGCAAAGCGGGACTGGGATTCAGGGTTCGCCCATCGAACAGTTCAGTTTAGTTCAATTCAGTACTCATTCAATTCGTAGCCAAAAGTCGAAGCGCGCGTCAAGAATTCCAACCCTCCAGGGAGAAATTAACGCATATGCTCTATTTCACCCACACAACACATTAACATCCCAGCACTGACTTATAGATACGTCTTACTCCATCTGCAGCAACTACAATTGTTTCAGATTGGTTCTGGAGCTTTATAATACGCCGATACTTATTTATAACTCTGCTCATTCCTCTTTCTACTCAAAAGCGGGAGGGGGAAGGGGAGGGTGTTCCTGAACTCTACTGCCGGAGACAATGAAGGTCATGATCGACATGCGGTTTTGGAGATCGTTTGTTGATGGACTGTTGTTGTTTGCGTCTGGTGGGATTTGGGGGACGGGTGTTTATCCACAATTGATATGATTACGTATACTCTAGTGGTTCGTCATAATTGGTTGATGTGAGAGCATTGCGGGTTTTCGGATGGAAGTTGTGTGACGATTATTCTTGATTTTGTTGTGATGATACTTGCGTATTCCAGAAACCTTCGACGATTGGGAATCATGGAAGATCACTCGCCCGAATTTCTCCCTTACTGGCGGGAATATCGTATGTGAGGTGAGCGATTGGGCTGGAAGTTAAGACTTCACCGAATGTGAGGAGAGTACGTTTGTGGGGGAAGGATTAGGATTATTCGATTGTCTCTTGTACATTGCTACTTGGGTACCAGGCCATGGCACTTATACCCGTGAGAGGTATCTATATACAGTACCAATGGTGCAAGCTCCCACTATGCCCTGCCAGGCATACTTCCGTCACATTGAAGCCATTTTTTCAACACTTACCGGCATCGCGGAAGCATTTTAATGAACCATCATAAATCCTATATAAATCTCTTTGCACAGGGTTCTTGTGCTCAAGGTGGATTTTGGGGTCGTGAGGTTTGAGGGTAATCACTTAGTTTGTAGGGAGCGATCTCAGGTTTCTATAATTGTGAGTGTGATGGTAGGACAGGTACACTCAAGGAGACATCATACATCCGTACAATATTTCTGAGCTAATCGGTGGAGGAGGTATTTGTACTTTTACGATATAAGTTTCCAAGAACAGGGTTGATAAGAGGGGGGGGGGTTGGTAGGTAGGCGGGGGCTGGGTGCTGCTCGGATTTAATTATTTATTTCTCAGTGCTCCGAACATTTTGGTGTTCGGGGAGTGGAAATCTCTAGCGGGAAGGATTCCTCGGCTGGGCAGTGAGATTAGGCAAAGAGACTGAACCGGGTCGTTCGGGTTCCTACTCGGAACTTTTTGTCTACTATCCAAAACATATAGTTACACTATACGGCAGAAGTGTTCGTAATACATAGACATCTTGCTAGGTGTCTTGTGAGAAAGCCGACTTACAAATTTGAGGCTGGCCGTGATTTTTTTCTTCCTTTAATTTGGGGGGAAAAAAGAAGCAACTGCAAATTCTGAATGCTATAATATAGACTCTCTAGTACGGAATTTACGGAAAGACGACCTTAGGGAGTTAAGGAATTAGGGGGAGGGAAAAAAGAAGGGGAAGGAAAGCCATCCGGTGGAAAGGCTGCTTGGCGAGTGAAGGCCGCCTCTGCTCTATATTTCTGTGACAGTTGCCCGCCATACAGTAACGGGCCTTTTGAGTCCTAAAAACAAAACTTATAGAGGATTATGCGCCGAGACTGGTGTTGAAATTTAAACTTTTTTTGATATCTGCAAAAACTGCTAGGGATTTTGTGCCAATAGAAAAGGACATTTTAAAAAAAAATAGGGAAATAGAGAATGAATGAGCTTAATTTTGTTAGAACCTATAATACACATTGTCTTCTTTAGTTGTCAACGGGAAGGTTCGTTTGAAGTGGCCTAACAAATAAATGTATCTTGATTTCAATAACTAGACTAATATCAAAGCCATCAGTCACATCCAATCGACACCAACATAGGTTCCGGAGGTAGTGGTGAAATTCTACTATGATATTCTTATACACAAATAAAGTAACTTTGAGATTTTAGTTTTTTTTTTTTTGAGCATAAAGCACGCTAAGAGCCCGAAGGATATCTTCTAGACATTTAGTACTCGTGTTATGTATATATTTATATATAATATTATTAAAAATAAAATGTACAAAAATATTATTATCTTAAGTTATTATACCTACATAAATCATGACCTATATCAGAGTCTAACTATAGGATTTTGGCAAGTTGTGATTTGAAATCCTGATTTGGGGGAAAACATGATTTCAATCATAATCATATTTGCTAAATCCCCCCGAAATGTTTTGGCGGTGGGGGATAACGTGAGAGTTCCAACAAGACCCGCGCCCAAATGCTTGACCAGCATACCGTGCTAAACCTGGGCAAAGGGGAAAAGGAGAGTAACCCCTTTCAACAGCAGTCTGTCAGTGTGGAGATATTGCTAGCTAAAATTTAGGGCTTTTGTTCTGAATGTCCGCAGGAGGTCATCTATTATGATACACTTGGGGAGTGGGATCCAAATCCAATACCACCTACCGGACCTAGGCAACTATCTTCCTATGATTGCATTTCTCCTTTCATTTTTCAAATCATCCATTTTTACTTACAAAGTTATAAATCAAAATTAGCATAAAAGTGTGCTTTTGGCAACAATGATCTCCAACCCCATATGGTCATGTAAATTACGCACCCGGGGAACTACTGGTATGGCACGGTACCATGATATATATTCCAAAAACGGTATTGCTCATCAACAGCAGAGACAAGATGGGCCCAAAATCTCGGCAAAAACTATGTCGTCGCCAAAGCTCACTAGGCTGGATGGAACAGCGTTTGAGCTGAACGACTATTTTGAAAATCTTGCCAGCAGAGTATCGATGAAGCATGCGTAAAATTTCGTGGGCCGTTGTGGGGAGTTGGGTTGTCCAAATATAGATCGCTATAACAATGATCAGACCAAACTACTTTACAGTAATCTAAGAATACACGGAAAGAGCCCGTTGCACAATACCCAATACAACTTCTCCATGCAGTGCTTAGGTTGTGATTTGACGATTGCTGTTTCCAGAGCGGGGAGAAGGAGAAGCTTTGTCATTTTGGGCTTGGGTTGTTTGCTCAAAACGACACGGGTTATGTACTTACGGCTAATGGCGATTTTCCTGTCCGAATGTTTCACTGGAGAGCGCACGCTGGTGGTTAGCCTCGGTAGCTGCTGTGATACACCAAGTAATTACCCATGTGTGAGCGGCACTACATCACAACCTCATACTCCTTGCAATACAGAGCAAGGAGAAGGGATAAGAAAAAGCAGGAATGGAGTCCAGCGATCGAATCCTAAGACCAAGACCGCCAAAGGCAAGAAAGAAAAGAAGAAAACACAGTAGTCCTGAGGAGTCACCATCGCCCGCCGTCCCGGTGCCTCCTACCCAGGAAAACACCCAAACAAAAGATTTTATTTGTGTCCGTCGAGCACAACGCCCAACAACTCCCTCAAACTCACTGTTCACTCCTACTGATTTCAATTTCTCTCCGCCGCGCTTTCCAACACTATGGGAAGGACCACAGTATTTACTGATGCTGAATCGAGCTCTACAACTCACGATGCGTGCTCTTCAGCTTCACTCAGCAGAATATCCGAATCCTACCGAGAAGCAAATCCGGGAAGAGACATTTATCAACCAAATACACCTATCGCTGGAGAAGCTGACAACAGGCCAGCTCGAAGAGGATCCTGAAGAAAGCATCGCCTCTCCAGCCAAGGAGGATAAAGAAAAGGAAAAGGAAACGCGTTCATTTGCTGACGCGTCAACAACAACAACAACCGAACATTCATCGCTATGTGACCTTATTCAGTCACTGGAAGAAAAACTTGATAAGCTCTTCACCAAGCCATCATACGCCTTCACTCTACAGCACAATAAAACACCTCCTTCCCCCGCCGCAGTCCCAAGCAAAGTTCCAGTGTCTAGACAAGTACAACTACAGGACACGCGATTTGTGGTGGAGGTAGAAGAAGCAGTTCTGGAGAACTTCAACCCACTTCCACTACGAGAAACCCTGAACGCTCTGCTTCCCGAGGGCTGTCCAAGGTTTACCGCAATTCGAAGATCATGGAAGGGAAACCTTATATGTTACACTCTCGGCAACCCAACCCCTACAATTAAATCCTTCGATATATGGGCGAGCGCAGTTCCATTCCGGGCGACTCGGATCAATGCTGAAGACAAGTGTGCCCGCCGGATTCTTTACTTAAGCCACCCATGCATGTCAACTTCTAGCCTGGATAGTGAACTAAGGCAATTTAACCCCGAGTTGCAGCTCTCCACTACCCTACGACTACTCACCCCTACTGTCGCCCTGCTGCTTTTTCCAACCGAGCAGGAAGCCCCATAGCATGTTTTCGCATTTGCGACTTACAGAAGACTAGCAAGCTATCATGTTCGCACTACTAGTGAAGTTGAAGAAGCAAAGAAGAGGAGGGAGAGGAAGGCAAAGGAAAGGGAAAAGGAGATGGAAGAAGAATATGGTGGAAAGGAAAAAAGGGAGGCAAAGGAGATTGCCGCTAGTTGGGCAACTCAAATGGAGGAGTGCGAGGGAGAGGAGAGAAAAGAAGAGGAAGAACATGAAATTACAGAGGCCATTATGGAGGAAACATCACAGAATTAGTCAAGACGCAATGCTCCTGGAGGTCTCTGTACTCGGGTATTTGTCCAGAGGCCGGTAGGGCCTATGTGAGACGGAATATCTGACCAGCAAGCGAACCATTACCGGTAAGTGAATCATTACCGGCAAGTAAATCATTGCTATCCTTTTGTATATTAATCAGCTTCATAGCCCTACGGCTCTATAAGCTTAATGATATATAATAATAATAATAATAAACAACCTCATACTTGTTGTAACTGTATTATTATAATAATAATAATAATTTTTTACAAAACCGATCTACCTTTAAAGCTCTCTAGGTGGCTTAGAAAAGGAGAGGGATTGATACTCTATTGAAACTAGGAATATAAAGAAAATAGTACTACGGAAAGAAGCATAAGAGTCAACAATAACAGGATTATAAGTGATTGATAACCTCTGTGTAAACACCGTTTTTACATGACTGAGATTATAACCCCTAACTCCTAGCGCTGCTTGCTTTTAAAACCGTTTTCCTAATTAGACTTATTACAATTCATAACCTAATAAAGCGTGTAATTGCCTATAGCTACCTGCTGCTTTTCTGAAATTATTGTAACATTATATAAGGGTAGGCTTTGTACCTTATTCATTGTTTAAGGTTGCTGAAGTGAGTGCTCTTATTAATATCATAGTAAAAGTACTTAAAACCCTTTCGCGGATCTTGTTGCTGCTGTAGCCAGGTGAAGAAAAAAATATTAGGACCTGGTTTTATAAAAATGTTGAAACAAATGCTTGAGCTATCTGGTTATTTTATGAATTCTTAATCTTGTTTACTCACCTTTGCTCACGTTCATAATGTTTTATTAATGTTTTTATTCCCCGCTCAATTTAATAGGGTATTATCTAGTACCTTTTACTGCTTTTTATATCACAGAAATACCTTGGTGCCAAGTATTGCGGTACTAATTTTCCCCGGGAACCGCTTATACTGTACTACTATTTTATGCCTAACCCTTGTTGTACAATAGGTATATTAATTCTGCGAGCAAAAATAAAGGATGCTGGTTGGGCGACCACTAGTATTATAATGTTGTGCTTGGTGGCATTTAGGAAAATCTTGGCGAGGGGAGGAGGACGGGTGGCTTGCCGGGATGGTATGATAATTATGATGTTAAAGGTTTTTCCGGAAGCTTGTCCGTCCAAGAACACCATCACCACCATCCCCTCCACTTACTAAGTTGCAGTGGGTTTGCTGGTGTCGCACTGGAAGTGGGTTTGGGGTTTGAGGTTTAGTCCGGTGAGATATCTCTCAGGAGGAAGGAGGGTAATAATCGGGACTAACGTATTTAACCCCCAGATATTGGTGTTGATAGCCTCATTCCGCCGATTGCAACTCCAGAGGCCATAAACCAGCCACCTACTTATTCAACGTACGTAAACCACAACAAATTCCTACACTGCACTTTCGAAGCCCTTCGAAAATTTGAGTTGCGAAGCCCATAATAGCCGTCTCCTCATGACCAGGACCAGATAGCCCCGAGAGCACGATGGAAAAAATACTCCGCCCCGCCTCCACAACCCAACCCGGGGCTCGTCCCTCCCCACCCGAAAGCATCCAACGCCTTCCCGATGGGTCAACAATCATCATCGCGAAGCCCATAACGTGCGACAGCTTCCTCGCCTACGGCCAGGTGATCGGTATTCCCGAAAGTGGTAGTATACTGGGGGAGCAAACAAAGCCTGTATCCGCGAACCAAGGCAGCGCGAGAAAGTATCCTGGCGTCGCCGCCTACGACACTGCCCCGCAGGACAGTCACCCCTCGGACACCAAGATCAGCATATTCGTCTCCAAGCCACGTACTGAGGTTCCGGGGCAGTTTGATATCCGCGTTATGGAGCGTCATCCTTATTCTTCGCAGTTGTTCATCCCCATGGGGGTCAAGGAGGAGGAAGGGTTCAGGTATTTGGTGGCGGTTTCTCCGGCCGGTGACCCGGAGCCGATAATAGATCATGTGGAGGCCTTCTTGGTGCACGGGAAGCAGGGGATTTCGTATGGTGCGGGGACTTGGCATGCGCCGATTGTAGTGTTGGGAAAGGAGGATGTGCAATTTGCTGTCGTAGTTGATACAAACGGGAATCCGCAGGATGATACAGAGGAGGTAGTGATTCAAGAGAAGGCTACTGTGGTGATCCCATGAGGGAGTGAGATGGAAATGGCGTTGAGCTCTTTGTTTGTGTAGAGAGGCTTTATGGGATAGGTTGGGGGGTAGGATTAGATATTTAATATCCACCCCCCCCTTTCTTTTTACTGAGCATTTAGAATTATTGTGATGTTTGTTTCGTACTTTCCCTGTTTGTGCGCGGGAATGCCTGTGGGTAAGTGAGCGCTGATACGTGATTCGACTGCACGAGCTATACCACGCGACAACCCTTGGCTATATAGTACTAGATATGGCATCACAAGACTACATCTATCGATCACCACTATCACTCGAACCAATCAAGCTACCGACGTGACTTCCCGTGCTTAGCATGAAAATATTGTGACACCATATCAGGGTTCGGAGTTTGTCATCCAAAAGGCCCCCCCGAAATTGGATCCTTTAGGAATACTGCCACGATTTATCAGTCTATCTGCCGAGTCAGTAATGACCCTGACTTATTGACATGGCCTAGTGCTCATCGGGCTCGCTACAAGTATGCAGTTGGGTGGTGTACGGGTAAATCCCTTACCATATAACCATACCACTCTGAACACCGAACAGCAGATCGGCATCGCCGCTAATGGTGCGGTGCCACCAATTTGTCAAGGGCTACTACACTCACTTGGCAGTTTTAGTTTGCAGCGAGGGACGTGGCGGTGAATCTGTTTTCCACGTCAAGACATCTCAAATGGAGTAAACTATTTGGCTTCCTCCCAGTTTGGTCGGTATTGTAAACCGAATTTACTACATATGATACACCGACAAACTGAACGGGCTGCGGACTGAATGAACTACACGGGCCATTGGTTGGTTGGCTTGTCGTAATGTAATATCTCTTTGTTCCGGGATTCCGTGGAATCGACGAGGTTTCGGGTTTAGGGTTAGCAGCAAGGTGATAAGATAATTGGAGCTAAACAGGAAGCTTGGTATACCCTCCTAAACTAGTATTTGTTCTCGAAATTTTGGTAGTTGAATGTGTTCTGGGTTATTGTTGCTACAAACGGATCTTGATCTATCTATATAGACTGAAGGCGATTCTCTTCTCCGTGCGAGGTGTAGGGAAGTTGGATGTTCTAGGATTTTCTAGGATTTTCTCTGCAATTCAGGCTGGTGGATTTACTGTCCTGGTTTTGCAGAAGTCTTCTTCAGTGCCCACGGTCCCGACCAAGGACCGCCGATATCCAGTCTAATTTGAGCGGGAAACTTTAGATACCATAAGAGCCAATCTAATACACCAAGTTAAGGTTATGTAGGAAAGCTAACTAATGCATAGAGAGTCGAATCCGGTTAAGACTAGTTCAAATGATTTGAACTTCTGAGTGTTGCAGGGAGTTGTAACCCATGTTTCCTACATTTCTGGTTCCATGCAATAGTTTTTTTTTTTTAAGTCACTCCCTCAAGCCCCCTATAGGCCCTGAGAGTATTTTATTTTCTAATGCTTTGCCGGCTTAACTATCATAGTTACGACTATCCAGCATACTCTCCCCAGTTAGACTAGACTTTCCCGGAGACAGGTACAGTATCTAAAATCAATAGATGTGAATCATCCAAAATCCTCTCGAGCAGTAATGCATAAGCCCTTCTTACTTATCCATCCAGAAAATAAAGCCCCCAAAAGTCATCCGGTTTCTCCGCGAGCTTTATAGATAGGAATTAGATATATTCGGGATATCTTGATGACGGTAGAACCCTCTCGGAAGACCTAGATCGCTAAGAAGCCTAAGCTCAAGTCTTCTCAGAGGACTCCAACGGCAGGAAGAACAGCGCAGTAAGGTATTTAACTAGGTTCGCCGGCTTTCTATAGTCGAAGTCAGGAGAGCTGAGAGTCCGAGCTTAACTTTTCTTTTGATTAGTTTGCAGAAACGAATGACCAACAGGCAGCGACGGAATCTCCCTTATACACGGATGCCCCGATAGCCTACAGCCCTAACCCTAGTATTCCGTATAGCACCGATCCCCAGGAGGTAAATTCTACTATTAGAGTCTATAGGAAGAGACCGAAGAGTAAAGTGAGAGTGAGATCACGAGGGCCAAGAACAATTGGACATGAGAAACTATGAACCAAGCAATCAGTGTTTGCAAGCGGCCACGCCAGGCTTGGAGCCCGAACGGGCCAGGCTGGGTTTTTCTGGTAGCTGGCCTGTCCTGGCTGCAGGCCGCAGTCGTTCTGGGGCCCATCTGACCGGCCCTGGCGGTGAAGTCAAAAGTCAATCTTAAATAGAGTCGTATTCGTTCGTCCTGTCACTCTCGTCCTATCTGCCTAACGTCAACTATAACAGACTATATATACAAACTCCCAAGTCTAGCGCGCCATAAGGATCCCATCCATTCCCATACCTCATATCTCAAGCGCTCACTGTCATTCCTTGCCTAGCTATACATTCCGCCGTGCCAGCCACCATTCCAGCGATACTGGTCATTTCACATTCCAAACAACCAGTACAGTCTTATTCCAAAAGTTCTCGCACCCTTCCTTGCACCCTAAGGACAAAACCAATTCACAACAACATGACTACAACAGCCTTTTTTATAACTTTTTTTCTGATATCCTCCTAGGAACACTATAAACCTTTATCGCAATTTATTTCACTGAATAATAGAGGGAGCAGGTCAGAGAGGCCTTTTTCTAAGGCTAGTGGTACTTGGAAGGGTGCGAGAACTTTTGGAATGAGGCTGTACAACACATTCCGGACAGCAGGCGGGACTGAAATCTTCCGAGTGATCCAATATGATTGCTCCGACTCTAGGGGACTTTCTAGGAGTGTGCATATATTAACAGGGTTTGAACGGAAAACTAGCCTATGGGTCGATAGCCCCTGCGCCTGCGTGACCATATTAGAGCGATACACTATCTCCACCACCGTTGCTTACAGCCACGGGGTTAAAATATCTCGGGACAGAACTTAGCAGAGATTAGGAGTGTGCACCTACACTCTGACCTAAAGAGTTCTATCCAACCTACCAATCAGGATTGAGCAAGGTGGGGATAGACAGCGATGTAGAATCACCAAGATGAATACACCCGGAGAACCATGTGGCGAAGAAGACGCCATAAGGAAAAATGTTGGGAATCTGAGCTCGGTAATAATACTGAAGCCACGGGAGAAATATTTTGATAATTAAATGGCAATTGCGAATGCGCAAGTAATTCATCTGCATTTTAGGAATATAGGAAATCGCCTGGCATCCACACTACTCTCGATGCCCCAAACCCATCGGAATGTTTTTGACTCCCCTCCGCGCCCCAGGCCTGAACTAAGAAAAGATATCTTAAGATATTGCATCTTATTAGCAAACTCCTGCAAACATCCACAAATATCTATAAGCATTTGAAGACACCCGCAGTCACCCAAAAATACTGGTGAGCGTCTAAAGATATCTGCTGCCCATGGACGAAATACTTAATAACCACGTAGCACATGCCCAAAAAATGCCGGCACCCATTAGGCATCCATAAAGGATGTAGGCCGATCCCACTTTGACCACGCCTGGCCGCACTGTATATCTGTATGCTAGCTCCTGCCTGGCCTGGCCGGGGAACACTGTAGACAATAGTGTTAGAGTTGACGGAAGTAGATAGCGGACGAACAAAGATGTGTGAGTGGGTGTGAAGGAACGGTGCGATGAAATATTACAGAATGTCTTCAGTGATTTCATTTGAAAGGACCGACGGAGATGATTTGTGGGCTTGTCTTTCCTTTATCAACATTATGAAAGTATGCAGGTGAATGGAGTTATGCATGGAGTGAAATGGATGGGTGTGGGGAACGATGAAATGGTTTAGATGGTTTCCTTATACTCTTTATACTCTTATGTTTTGTCTAGTTAGTTTAGCTAACTGGAGAGCGAACGAAGTTTCTGATTTACCTATCCTTCAGCCTATCCCGAGCCTAGTTCTTGCGTTCGCGTGTTTGGCCGTTGCGCCTTTAGCCAGTCACCCCACGATAGCCCTCTCCCGAAAAATAGATGGATATGCTGGTTAAGGACACACTAGGGACTGCACGTGCCCTATTCGCCTAGCCAAGTATCATAGCTCGGGGGACAGACAGAATAACCCCTTTGCTATGTTTATCGACTTCTGAATAGGATATGCTGGTCCCTAAAGGGGGTTGATCCATTCCAGTCACAAATTAAGGGTTGCCGATAGAGAAAAATGGCCACGAGGCAGTCTCCTGAGATTCCTGTTTTATCCAAATAGACCATCGAGAGCTATCTACGGGTTATGCACTCTCTAGTAAGTATTTCTGTAGAGAAGTGCTAGCAGTTTAGTTAAAAAATAATAATAATCTAGATTCGGAACGTCAGCAAGGAGTATAGACCCATTATCCACTCATGAAGACGATATGGAAAGGCCTCTCCCAGCCCCCAATCCACGTGCTTCCCTAGACACAACCATTAACGAAACTCCAAATGAAGACCTCTAAGTATTAAACAAGGGAATAAAAGAAAAACACCAGCCACCATAACCCACCAGTCCTCACTAGGACTCCAATTGGGAACGAAGTAAACGACACCGATGAAGCATTAAAGAGGATAAAGAACTCCACCAGCATCAGCTAGGGGCATGAGAGAGGATCCAAAGAAATGAATGTTGAGGAGCAAGAAACCCTGCAATAATAATAATTATCCCGAGTGATAGTCCATGAACTCCCGTGAGAGAGGCGCATCAGGTGATATGAAACGAAAACTCGGCAACAAGAAGACTAGTAAGGGGTAGTTTTGCGCATCATTTTAGAAGGCCCTTTTCTAAGTTTCCAAAGGCCTTTCCCACTTGCTTCCCCAAATCATCACACCCCAAAGCTTGTCGTAATTTTTGATATTCCAAGCTGGAGGACTGCTTGTTGATTCCTAGAGCAGCGGAATTCTGTCTAAATATCGGAATTTTCTCTATAACACATTAGCCACCGTAAGGGCTGGAATAGCTGAAGTCTACTCAGACGTTGGGGTTGCCTCTCTTAGTAAGGTCTGTTGTGTTTTTCTTTTTATTTGTCTCAGCGGAGGGCTGAATGTCATTTTCTTTGCCGGGATTCCCCCTCTTTACCCAAGGAGGAGAATTCGGACGTCTTGGTGTGGGGTCCAATTGTCTCGGTTCTTACGGTGTCACAAGCAAATTGAATGTTCTTGGGCAGAAGCGGGGATATTCTTCCTATAAGTTATCCCCGAAGCTAGTGCCAAACAGGCCCCAAGTAAATCTGTACTGGCCATTGCTAGGTAGGCTGCATTAGAGATCTGTTCTCTGAGAGAATGTAATCAAAAATCACGCTTGCAGTGGTGATGATAAGTTTCATACCGGAGCCATTATCACCGAGCTTCACCCACCTGCCCAGCATGATTTACGCCCCGGGGTCAGGTCTTCAGATGTCCCTATCCCTTATTTAATGCGAATCACAAAATGTTCCCGTAGAAGAAATACCACAGACCCCGCTCCTGGAGGCCAGAATGGCACACCAGTTCATCCCTGATCCACTGAAAATCTCCGGGGGGGTGGGGAAGGTTACTTGTGGGCTATGGCACGGCATATCCCGGAAGGGCAATGTTTCAAAGGATAGAGTATGGCGATAATGGTATCATTACTGGCGCTAGCACAAGTGCCCCATGGTTTATGATTGGGAGAGCGACTGGTGAACCCAGAGCTAGACATTGGCGAGAATTCGGTTTTCAGGCAGGTATATCCACACCGCCGCCCCCCTCCCTCCGATAGGGCAAAGGTGGGTAAATAGCTCATAGTGTAGCACTGCACACCCTGAAGCAGATAAATAATGGGAGGTAAAGATACCTGCAACATTATTTCGTTGACCGGTTGGTGGTAATAAGCTCTCGGGGGATATACATGCAAGGATAGCGGAGATATCTGAATGTAAAAAAAAATCCCCAATTGGATTACTACATTCCGGAAATGTACGCATCAGGCTCAAGGTAGTTCCTGCTCCGCAGGAACATCAGATGGTATGGTCTTTAGGATGAGCTAATGATTAAGCTAACATTCTGGCATTTTCGGGGGACTGGAAATCTCGCATCGACCACGAGTCTGCATGTGTTAGTTCCGGTTCTTCAACCTCTGTCTCTGCTCAGCATCCGTGTGGGAGGGAGGGTGCTGCAAGTGGACCACTCGAGTAGGTCAGGACATCATGCTGGCAGCAGAAGCCAATGTAGCGACAGGAGGTAGTACAAGGGTCCGGTACAAAGTTTTTGCACACACCAAAATGGCTTACCAGCCAAAATCTTTAAAATAAAATTAAAAAACTGGTGAGAGCCTGAAGTGGTGGGTGCGAAAAACTTTATGCCGGACCCTTGTGCAAGGCATTGTGGGAGCGGCTGGCTATAGAGTTAGGAGGTCAGCTAATATATAACTAGGTTTCGGTGTATTCTCTTGTGAATCGGTCTGGGGAGAATTTCCACCTAAGTAGCAAAGGTAGGGAGAATACAGTGTCGGCAGTTGGAACACCAGCTTTATGAAAGTGTGTTTATTTACAATCCCGAACGATAGATAATACATGAACACAATGTAAGCTTAATCCAGAGCTGCCCCAGGAAGCCAAGTATATCTATAACGTGATTCAATTGCCATGGGACGAACGCGGTCCATGTGAAACGTTATGAACTTGCTTGCCCTCATAATGTTTAGATATTCCGCCCTCAAAATTTCATGAAGTTGGTAC
Source organism: Tuber microsphaerosporum (assembly GCA_003521225.1). Classification (NCBI taxonomy): domain Eukaryota; kingdom Fungi; phylum Ascomycota; class Pezizomycetes; order Pezizales; family Tuberaceae; genus Tuber; species Tuber microsphaerosporum. The sequence goes on along the minus strand of QOVD01000387.1, from coordinate 3,125 downwards.
TAAGTGGTCAGTACGGCACTCTGGACTTGAGCAAACTACAGGCACACCGCCGTAAGGGGAAGTCGGTAATTTTTCAAGGAAAATCAGGGGAGATTTTGTTTTCTTGCCCCCAAAGTTCCATAAAATTCCCTCTTCCACTCGGGCGCTCCATATTAGTGCGTTTGAGGCCGAGATCGCACCTTATCAAGACGCTACCCGTCTAGACCCTATACAAAGAAAGGGCTCGATGTCGAAAACTATAGCTTTGCCACAGGAAATTCACTCCCCTGGCTTGAGTATTCGAGTGAGAACCGATGAGTCGTCTCTCCCAGTTATAGCTTTTCTAGCTCTTACAGTTGGCTAAGTGTCCCTCCTCATCCTCCTTGCTCCATCCCTATAAGTTTGCAAAACCCACGCTTAGCATCCGTTAGAAATTACCAGAACAAAACAAAATTCCATGTGGGCCTCAAAGCCTAATAAACCTGGTAAATTCGGTCAAACGGAGTTTTTGAGAATGATCAAGCCCTACAACAGCAACACCCCTAACACAAAGACCGTCAGTACCAATATAAACAACTCCTTGGCTCCCATCCTTTCCGTCTTTGCAAAGAAACTGCGCCCAACGGGTATAACTACTCATCTTAAAATTCCCCTACCCGCCGAGTAATCTCCCTGAAATACCCGCTGCGACATTAACGCAAACCCATTCAACCTCCAATAAAAATAGGTTCATCGCGGCTCAAAAGTGCACTTTGACTTCGATCCGTACTTTCCGACCGACCAACTTAGATACAATCTCGCTGGAAGCCATGGCTTCAATGGCAATCCCGGTGGGACGTAGCGCAAGACTTAGCGAGAAAAAATTCACCGAAGGAGGAATCGTAGAGGGGATGGATGGTTTTCGTGGCAGATTGCTGAATTATTTGGCTCTAGGGTTAGGGTGAGGGAGGTTTGTGGTGTTTTAGTATGATAGGCAAACAGAGTGTTCGCTGTAGCCGAGCACGGTCGTCTAGCAGCAATCGCCTTGGGCGTTCAATAGAAGGGTATCATACTCGAGGTGCAGTTTTACTTTCTACTATATTTTATGATATAATAATATTATTAACATTTACCATATTACCTAACTAAAAATATCCACTCTTCTGAATAGGATACATGGATAACAGAGCAAGTCATGATATACAAACTTAATTCCACTAGTGCGTATCAGGAACTCGCTCCCAGAGCAATGGGGCATGAAACAGCAGTTACCCCCCACAATAGTTACTACATCATGCGATATTATCTCACCTAACTTGCTCCACGGGAGATCACTCTACCCCCAACAGCCAACCGGCCAAAAGCGAACACAAGTAAACAAACCAGCCAAAGACACAGCCCACCAAAGGCCGGTTTGCTCCCGCCTCCACCCCACTTTGTACTCCACAAACCAATTCACTCAACCGGGTGCTCGGTACCATCATATTCTCTCACTCGACTATCAAACAGCGGTTTGAAAAAAAAACAAAAAGCACAACAGCCAAAAATTAAACTTCCCTTCGAGCCCGTTTGTACATACCACGCAAACTTGGTTCGGGCCAATGAATTACCTGGTCTTGAGGCCCACATGGGTAGAAAGGGGGGCGTCGTTAGATGGGCTTATTTTTCATGGTTTGTCGAGGGCAAACTTTAGTTAGGGAGTCTTATATCATAGTTAAGTTGGGTCTGTCGAAGGAGACCAGGTTCGAATAAGTCATGGATGAGAGTCTACAGGAATTAGTCGGGAACGTTGAGGTTGGCGCTTCGGCGTTCAAACGTGAGAGTGATGGCGTTGACGGGGGTGTTGGGAAGAGAGTTAAGGGTGGTGGTGATAGTGGTGGCAATTGTAAAGGTGTGGATTTTTCAACCCTCTCTCCTTCTTTCCCTTTGGGTCTCTCCCTCTCTCTTCCCCTGGTCTCATATTCTATTTGCCTCGCTCCATTGATTTCACTTCGTTTGGAATGGGCCGCGCTCGGGCTGATGACAGAATCTGACGATGTTTGGGGCGATCAGAGAATGGTGATAGCGGCCTGCTTGCTCCTGCGGTGGAGAGCGGATCTTTACCGCCAGAGGTTATAACGAAAAAACGAAAACCTCGAGCGAGGACGAATAATCTCAAGGGGGGCTGGACACAGCCAGAGGACGACATAATACTCGACGGGAGAAAAAAGAATAAAAGCTGGCAAGAAATCACAAACGCCGTTAACTTTCTCAAAGACGGCGGTAAGGCCCGAACGTTAACGGCCGTTAGGTTGAGATACCAGAAAGTGCTCAAGGACAGGGGTGTCGAACTCACACCGGAACAGGTCTGCACTCCTTCCCCTCCCCCGTCTCTTCCTTCCCTCTACTACCCACCTCCCCCGCTTTGAACCCTCCCTCCCTCCACTTCTTGTGCTTTTGCGTCTGGAACTGTTGCTTCTTCTCCACTTTTTAATATCCTCAATCTGGCAGGTCTCCCCGGCTGACATTCTCGAGTCACAGCTCGAGCACCTCCGGCAAGCAAAACGAGATGTAGAGGGGAGCGAAAAATTCCGTTTCGTAGCTGAACGCTTCAAGGAGTTAGCCAAAATAGAGATCTCACGGGCCAGCTGTCAAAATATCCTCAGTGCAGACGAAAAAGGCGAACTCGTCTCAGCAGCTAAACCAGACCCAGAGTCTGACCCATCCTTTTCTTCCACCACTACAGGCACCACATCCTCATCCTCATCCTCATCCTCCTGCGCAGTCCACACCACTCCCACTGCCACCACCACCACCTGACACACACACACGCACACCCATCCATCTGTCCACCCACAGCCAGAGAGGAATTAGGAGGGTTGGGAAGGGAAAAAAGGAGGGAAGGGAGGAGGGGGGGGGAGAAATGCCACCGTCAATCATTCGTTCGATTTTCACGATTTCTCAACCCCACTTTCTCACAAAACTCCTACCTATCCTGGAGAAGAATCCTTACGTGTGGATGCTTGGTGTGCTGTGGTGGACCTCTAAATTGCGATTGTGAGACCTTTTTTTAAACTTGCTTTTATTTTTCACTCTGGGATAGGCCGGTAAAACGGTCTGCGTGATGAGACATACAGACAAAAGTGTATTGGGCAGAGGTGGATTTGAGAGAAAGTGGTTGGTGGGGG